>JADMNL010000023.1:428637500-428837500 GCA_016271365.2 Neoceratodus forsteri | reverse complement strand
TGTGCTAACAACTGTAAGGGCCCCCCTGCAAAATATTTTGTGGGGCCCTACTTCCCCACCAATAAGTGTAAAATAACAGCACGTATAAAATATTAATAGCATTGGTTCTTTTGTAGCAGTCCTGCAGACCATCCACAGTTTGTCTATGCTGCCCCCTCCCCCCCTTGCTGGCACCATGATCAAGGAACTGAAAAATGTAATTTGTCCCTGCTCCTCCTAGGGACACCAGCCACAAGATCAGATGTTTTCAGTAATGGGCACTATTGCTTCCTTGTTCTGTACTCCCCCTACCCCCTGAAACTGGAGCAGGAATCTGCAGCACAGTGCCCACTGCTGCCACTGCTGACAGCCCTAGTTTCAAATGGGTAAGCAATGTACAAAAAAGAGTTGCAGATTTGTCTGTGGCAATAAAAGGTTTTCTTAATGCTGACCTCTGAGGTAGTGGGCTGTCTGACAGTGTGAGCTTTACTGCAGCCATAACTGTATCTCTTGCACCCTTGGTCACGGCCCTGAGGTCACAGGGAATGGCACCAAAATGAAAAGTCAGTAGGCGCCCTGATCACTTGCTGCTACTGAACTTTCACTGCTCAGTCGCTGCCTACCTACTACTAGCTAAGCTGGCCTGCTACACTAATAGGTCCCTGAGGTACAAGGACAATGCAGGTGCCGTGACAGCAAGCAAGATAGCTGGAGCCCAGAATACAGTACCTGCCGGGGGTGGGGTGGAGTGGGGTGCTGTGCACGTTATAAAACTGATTGACATGTAGTTAGCTGGCAACAGCGGTTCAGACTCTACTAGAGACAAACCTCCAAGTTATGGTGGCAGACCCAAGATGCCAGCAACAAAAAAACATGTACTGGGAATGGAGGGTGGGGGCTGGACAGCACAAAAAGGGAGGCAGCAGGAGGGTTTTGTTTCTTTATACTGGGATGGGGAATGGAAGGTGGGATTAGGACAGCACAAAAAGAGAATGAGCAGGAGGGCTTTTCTTTATACCAGAATGAGGAATGGAGGGTGGGGGCAGGACAGCACACAGAGGGAGGGAGCAGGAGGGTTTTTCCTCATATCAGGATGAGAAACAGAGGGTTGGGGTGGGACAGCACATGAAGAGATGGAGTGGGAGGTTTTTTGCTTCATACTGGGATGGGGAACGGAGAGTGGCGGCAGTACAGCACACAGAGAGATGGAGCGGCAGGGTTTTTCTTCTTCATACCGAACAGGAAATGGAGGGTGGTGTGGGATAGCATGCAGAGGGAGGGAGTGAGAGGGCTCTTCTTCTTCATATCAGGACAGGAAACAGAAGGTGGGGGATGACAGCACGCAGAGAGAGGGCTCACTCAGGCAGAGATATTCTGCCTGGTGTCTGAGGACTGAGAATTTAAATGGAGAGGGTGAGCAGCTGAGCCAGCTGGTGTGGGGTGTTCTCTGCTTGCTGGGCAGGGATAGGAGTGACTCGATCCTTTGAACTACACAAAGTTTCTACCCAGCAAGCAGAAAAAACAGTCATGATCAGCATGGCTGACATTGGTCTGTCACTGCCGTGCCCACTGTAGCTTCTGCTGCATTGGGCTCGACAGTGACACAACTCTGAAACTCTCTTATTGTAACACGATGTTGGCTTCGCGCTGCACATGCAAGCAAGCATAACAAGCAAATGAAGCAAGCCCAAATCTCATTTATGGCTGTTGATTCAATGACTGGTTAGACAAGTAACACCTGCAGGAGTAATCCCCCATGCTGCTGCAATTTGGTGTACAAAGACACAAGTGTCAGATGTGCAGAAATGCAGACAATTAATCTCTGCGTCCAACTTTTGTACATTCTGTAAGTTGTGTTGGGAGAGTCCTATTGTTTTCAAGTAAACTCTCCAATCCATTCCCAATACTCTTCAGCATTCTGCAGTGATGTCCAGTTTTCAATTGCACTGAAAATTTCACCTTTAGTTCATCAGACTCTTCAGATCTTGTTTTAAGTTTTAATTTTGAACTATTTGGAGATTTGTCTAGCAGCAGAGTGTTGAACTGATGTGAAAATCCACCAAAATCAACCCGTTAGTGAATAGGAAAACTTGGGAAGCAAATACAAAATTGGCATTTTTTGTGGCTAGTGCGACATGAGACATCTGCCAAAAGACAGCAATATTCATTACCTTTGTTGACAGGTAGCTAGGATCTACTGCACATCTAATGAAAACAGCACTGCTAGACAATCCCAGGCAAACTGTGTAACAATACGCAAGCTCCAAACCAGGTTCATACTGTTTCCTTTCATTTACTTATTTGTCACTAGTAACATTTTAGGGCCTCAGATCAGATCTGTTTTCCATTGGCTGTGGATCAGAGCATAGTCAGCGATGTTATGGTTGTCCTCACTTATGGGCGGGCTCATCAAAGGCTCTTGATAGGAGTCAAATCATCGACACTGTGTGATGAAGGCATTAGAAAGCAAAATTAGAATGACTGTGAGCAGTAGAACCCCGACAACGTCCTTCCCTATGTCTTCTGAACACGCTTACCTGCAGGAATCCAAAACAACTGAATTCAACATACAGTCTATAGGAGTCTCATTCAGGAAGCAATTATAGAATCATAGAAGCTTGATGGCAGAAAAGGACCACACCGGTCCATCTAGTCTGCCCTATTTCCCCCCTACTCTTTCCCCCCACCGGCCCCTCTCCCCACTACTCAACCCCACATGTCTGTCCCATGTCCTCTTAAATCCCTCCACTGATTCAGCCCCCACCACCTCTTCAGGTAGTCTGTGCCAGGGCTCCACCACCCTCTCTGTGAAGAATCGCCCTCTCACATTGCCTCTGTATCTTCCTCCCTACAGTCTGAGGCTATGCCCTCTAGTTCTGGCCCCCTCCTTCTTCTTAAGTAAACTCCCTTCCCTTACCTCATTTAGCCCCTTCACATATTTAAATGTTTCGATCATGTTTCCTCTTTCTCTTCTAGTCTCCAGCATGTACAGATCCAGCTCCCTACACCTCTGCTCATATGTCTTCCCTTGCATGCCCTGCACCATCTTGGTTGCCCTTCTCTGAATCCTCTCCATCCCGTCGATGTCCTTGCGGAGGTGTGGTCTCCAGAACTGGACCCTGTACTCCAGATGTAGCCTCACCATGGCTTTATAGAGGGGCATTATCACCTCCCTCCTTCTACTGGTAATGCCCTTTCTGATGCATGCCAACATTCCATTGCCCTTTCCCACCACCCTGCTACATTGATTTCCCACTTTAAGACTGGATGAGACTATGATTCCTAAATCCCTCTCCTGTTCTGTTACTTTGATTGTCTCCCCTCCTAGGGTGTACCCTGCTCATGTGTTTCTACTCTCTATATGCATTACACTGCACTTGGCATTAAATTTCAGTTTTCACATCTCTGACCACTCTTTGAGTGTCTTCAGGTCTTGCCTCATGTCTTGCACCCTGCCCCTGGGGTGTCCACTCTATTGCATATCTTTGTATCATCAGCAAATAGGCACACCTTCCCCCTTAGACCCTCCGCTATTTCGCTGATGTAAATGTTAGAAAGGAGAGGTCCCAAAATTGACCCCTGGCGTACTCCACTCTTCACCCCCCCACCCATCCTGCAGTACACCCCATTTAGCACCACCCTGTGGATTCTTCCCTCCAGCCAGGCTTCCACTCACCTTGTTATTTTCCCACCCACCCCAAGACTTTTCAGCTTGCTCACCAGCCTTCTGTTGGGGCAATGTCGAAGGCCTTACTGAAGTTCAGGTAGGCCACGTCCACCGCCCCTCCCTGGTCAACTACCTGAGTCACCCAATCGAAGAATTCAACAGCCATTGTATTTTACGTTTTGTTACCATCAGTCACTCACGAAAGGGTGCTGCTGCTACAATTGCTTACCACTAGAGGGCTATTATTACATCACCTGTTATCTAGATGACACTGCTCAGAAAGCGATTTCTGTAAACCTATGTAGTGGTCAGCACCTAATGATGTACTGCTATTAATCTGCATTTAATGAAGACAGCCATTACTAAGTGGCAGCAAAAGGTGTGGTTAGAGCATCTGGTTTTGGAAGCATTTCCAACAAAATAGTGCATGTAGCCGATATAAGCACTCTCTTACATGAATATTTTCTCTTTGCTAGTAGTTTTAGAGCTGTCAGGTCCAGTGCAGTTGCTGCCTCCCAGGTTGGAATTCAAACCCTCATCATTGTGAGATCTTGGATTCCGATTTCCAGATCTCAGCAGACATCTATTTGTTCCTGACTTGTTCTTTCCTTCTATGAAAAAGAGAAAACTGGACAGTGGAAAATTAAGAGTGGCCTAAATAGTGTTGAGACGTGCCCTAATTGCTGGAACCAGGCTGGCCATCGGAAAGATGCCAGCACATAGAAAGTAGCAATGCCATTGTGTGATGATGATGTTGTGTGATGAAATGAACAACATGAGGAAAAATATGAAAGAAAAACTATGGACAACTTCCTGCAAATACTTTTATCAGAGGTGTTACTGAATTTACTAACAACTGATATGCTTTGCTAGTAGCACTGCAATGCACTGTCTGAAGATGACATCATCATGCACTGTCCTTTATCAACATGCTAATCTATGACCATCGTGTTTTCCCCACATTTCTGGAACGTTGCAGAAAATAGTGGCTGTATTGAATTTATGTTGGGTAGCTTTTTATATTGTAAAACAGCAACACATGAGAGTTATGAAACTCTAAAAGGATGAGAAGATTACTAGAGAACAACAGTTGACTGATTTGTACAGTACTTTTGGAGTAAGACACAGCGTTAGAAGCTTGTAGTACATAGAGAGATTCTGTGATTTTTTAAGGACTGTAATTTTGCTAGTAATCCCAAAACATTCAAATGAAATCTGAGGGATGTAAACAGTAGTAGGAAGAGTAGCGTGAAAGGCATTTCACGCTGTGCAATGCACCTGTGGGAGTAGTTAAGCAAAGTATGGAAATCATTTAAGCTAAGGAAAGCTCAGTGTTCTGTTGCCTAATGGATACAAGATCAGTCGCATGAGATTTAAATATTTCATTTGCGGCTGTTATCTGATGCACTAGAACTGTGACTTTGATTTGAAGCGCTTGCTGTCTTGGCGAATGAAATGAATACATACTGTCAATAACTGGGACTTGTAAATTCAAATAGCACGTGAGCTACATTGTATGCATGTATGACGTAAACTGCATTATTTCTAATTACTTTGACAATCAACATGTAAATATAATAATGTTGATGACTTGTGCAGAAGTGGGAAGTCTTTTATTGTTTTCGATGGTCATTAATAGAGTAAGTGAATAACATTACATTCCTTACCCCTTGCTTGCCCTGTACATTGCTGTCAAATGTCTTATTTATCCTAGTTAAATGTATCAGTTATTCATGTATGACCTGATCGCCATGAAATCCTTTAACTTTTGTAACTACATGTACTTACTGTAACATCTTGTCTATAACATAAAGACAAAGAACCTCTGTGCGCAAACACTGAGGCAAGGGTTACCCCAAAGGGCATTTGGCTGGGAAGCCAAGTTTCAAGAAAATACAAAATCACACATGCCCCCACAATGCAAAGCATCATGGGCTGCATATGCAAATCACCACAGAATGTTATGCTGGTCCAACTTTAAGCAGAATTGCATGGTGCCGAAAGGCCTCTCACACAGTTTGCAAAGGGTGCTAACAGAAAACATAGACACGTGTTTCTGGCCCTACCAGGACTCATCAGTATGCCTCCCTGTTTGACACCCCAGTGGAATGGACTAGCTACCCTTAAGGCAGTGTGCCTTGGATATATTGTGGTGAACCCATTAAAATAAAAAACTATTTAAAAGACAAAGAACCTCTGTGCGTAAACACTGAGGCAAGGGTTACTCCAAAGGGCATTTGGCTGGGAAGCGAAGTTTCAAGAAAATACAAAATCACACATGCCCCCACAATGCAAAGCATCATTTCTACTTAAAGTTGGACCAGCATAACATTCTGTGGTGATTTGCATATGCAGCCCATGATGCTTTGCATTGTGGGGGCATGTGTGATTTTGTATTTTCTTGTCTATAACATGTTGCATCTTGGGACTCTAATGAAAATGAGATAGTGTATCTCCTTGAGCCATCCAGCTGCCCTAATAGATTCAACATTTCTAAATAAATAACTCTGTCCTGCGTGTCTGTGTGGCTCAATAGGATAGCTCACCTCTATGCAGGAAGGTTGTGGGATCACGTACAACATGGGGGATTTGGAATCATCCCCAGTGGTGTATAATGGAATGTGTATATGTGTGTGTGTCTTCCCTTCTGCTCATTGCAGGTGGTTGTCTAGGTGAAGTTTATAGATCATACAGCATTTTTTCCCATTCAGCTTTTTGTCCCAAAGCCAGTGACCTTACTCCTCCTTTTTAGGTCTCCTCACCTTCCTAACCCCAGCCACTGTTCCTCCCCTGCTACCATGACCAGTGAGTGTCCACATGAATCAGGGACCAAGAGATTGCCAGTGAGCATTATATAGATGGCTTGTGGTACATGAGATAGTTGTCACTTTGCCCCATCCATCACCTGCATGGTACCAGGCAGTATACCCGACAGGTCTCTCACTCACACAGCATCCTCCTGCAGAGGAGGCACGCTTCTTGGACCACTAAAGGAGCTGATACAGCAGCAGAACTTGGCGCTAACCTTCTTCCAGCCGGAAGCACTGCCACGGGTCAGGACCTCTCTAGACCCCTTGGGCCACCCAGCCAGCTCCCAAGTCTGCTCTTGAACTTGGGTTACCACCATGGGAATCCAACACACTACCCACTGGGCCTTTGTGCCCCACCCCCCATAGCATTTTTTTATAAAAAGGAGTTGGGATATCCCTGGTATTCTGCCCAGCATTCCTTCTCTCAAAACGTTGGGTCCTTCAGCTATCTATGGCTGTGTGGGGGTCACAATTACATTTTTCAGCAATTAGTGTGCAGGGCTAGTAACTGGGAAAATCCTCTGATCCCACAGACCTTTCTACTGGCCCAGCTAGTGTAAATATTGACTTTATACTGTCTTCAATACAAGCTAGCAAGGCTGGTTAAAGGAGAATTTTACTTGCCTGATATGAAATCTACCAGCATTTAGCTAGTGGTTCAGTGCCAGTTTCAGCCGCTATGGCTGTGTGTGGAAGTAGCTGAGTTCATAAAGGGTCTTCATTTCTCTCCATACAAACACTGCACCACCTGTATCTAACTCATTGCTTTGCTAAGTACTGTGTGGAACTGTATGTATTAACCCTTACTGTGCCGCTTACTGATAATGTCTATGATTCTCTCCAGTCCAGATTTAGGAAAAGACATAGTACCGAGACAGCTCTTGTCCGGGTACTAAATGACCTCCTAATAGCGAGAGATCGAAGGACTCATTCCATCGCAGGACTTTGTTGTAAACGGGACTTTGTCCTAACAAATGAATTTCCTGTGAAAAAATAAACTTTTAATCAATCAATCAATCATCTTGGTCCTTCTTGATCTCTCGCTGCAGCATTTTACACCGTGGACCATGGTGTGTTATTGGAGCTCTTGCGGTTTATCCGTGGGCTGTCTGGTACAGTCCTCATTTGGTTTCGATCTTTCCTCGCGGATAGGACTCAGAGGGTGGTGTCTGGGATTTTTTCCTCAGCATCATTCCCCCTATCCTGTGGGGTGCTGCAGGGCTCCATTTTGGCACCCATGCTGTTTGCTGTGTACATGCTGCCGTTAAGAGCGATTATTAGGTGGTACGGTTTGGGTTTTCACTGCTATGCAGATGATACTCAGCTGTACATGTTCTTTGTGCCCGGCCAAGATGCTGCCTTTTCGGTCTTTAACAACTGTCTGGTCAAAATCCAGGACTGGATGAATGTGAGTTGGCTGCGGTTGAATCCAGAGAAAACTGAGGTGTTGGTTGTGGACATGGGTCGCCGGGAGGCGGGTTTGTTGGTGGGATCACCCTCGGGTTTATGGCTTGGGGGTGTTCAGCTAACTACCTCAGACCAGGTGCAGAACCTGGGCATTGTTTTTGATGACTGTTTGACACTTAAATTTCAGGTGTCGGCAGTTGTCAAAGCCTCTTTTTACCATCTGAGGAACATCACCCGGGTGAAGCACCTGGTTCCTCCTGACGATCTTCCTACTTTGGTCCATGACTTCGTTACCTTCCGCCTTGACTACTGCAATGCCCTTTATCTTGGGCTACCGGGGGTTGATATTCATCACTTGCAGCTAGTGCAGAATGTGGCAGCCAGGCTGTTGACTGGTTCTTCTAGGTCCAGTCATATAACGCCTGTGCTTCGTGGATTGCACTGGCTGCCAATATGCTGGCGAATCACCTTCAAGGTCAGTTTGCTGACCTATAAGGCCCTACATGATCAGGGACCTGCCTACCTGAAAGATCTCCTTTGTCCCTACTGTCCCTCCCACTCTCTCCAATCCATTGATCAGGGATTGCTGGAGATTCCCAGGGTTCGTTTAAAAACATCTGGGGCCAGATCTTTTAGTTTTATGGCCCCAACCCTGTGGAATTCTCTACCTCGTCAGGTGTGGGATTGCCCGACTGTCCAAAGCTTTAAGGGGGCTTTAAAAACATATCTTTTTAGCCTAGCGTATAATGATTTTTAGATGCTGTTGCCTTAGATTAATTCTAATATTGTTTTAATTATTTATTGATTTTATCATGTTATGTACAGGCGCCTTGGTTTTGGAAAGGCGCCTTTTATAAATAAAGATTGATTTGATTTGATGATCTGATATCAGTCCAGAATTCCTGCACGTTCTAATTCTGTTTGCAGCCCAAGATGCAGTTAAGAAATTAGTTCTCATAATGTTTCATGGAAAATTTATAGACAGACTTAGGAGTTTTGTTCAGTTCTGTGCAATAGTCTTCAATAAGTTTCCAGAAATGAAAGTGCAAGATGGTGTCACATTATTAGAAGTCAGGATAAACTGGGTATTTGATCGTATAATGATCCCAGGCTGAACCTGACAATAAGTTTTTAATCCAGTGTAATTCTAACTCCTGCTGTGTAACCCTCAGTGCCATTCTCCTCCAGAATTTGTCATGATTTTCTTTACAAGCCTGGTTCCATTATCCTACAAAGTAAGCTAGTCCTCATATTGGTCACCCTCTGCATAAAGTAAAGTTTTTTTTTCTTGCATACTTTCTGTATTTATCACCCCAGACCTGATCTGGAGTAATCACTCCATCTTCCCCAGGGTCTCTTTTCCACAGGTGGAACCCCATGGGTTCCACCACTCCTTCCTGCTCACTCATAACTCTGACCCCTGAACAAGTAGCCATTGGATTAACCATTACAGGTGGGACCTCACAAGGCAGACCAGGTCTCCAAGGAAACACTTTACCTGATGGAATGAGAGTTCAGAAGGAGAAACCTGCAAGAGGAAGGTGGCCAAAGAGCTCATCAGCATGGTAGGAGGAGTGGACTTTATCAGTCCCAGGTCCACACTTCCTTTATTTGCTCCATAACCCTACCTATTAACCTTTTCCTCAGAGTATGCACCTGATGATTAACTCAGCATTTTATCAGTCAGGGCCATCAAGCGGGGTGTTAGCCCCACCTGTCCTTTGGAACTCCCTTGTAGGCCACACTCTAAGTGTGTGGTGCCTCTGCATCACATGCTATTCAAGTGGATAAGTGACTACTCATGCCTTCCGGCATGACCTACCTTCCCCCTTGGTCAGTAGGCGGTGGTTGTGCAGCAGAAGCAGGTTCCCTTTCTTCCTGAGTCAGGAAGCATCCAGAACCCCTCCTTCCTATCTAGCACCAAACATCCCAGGTTTGGAGCATGAACTCAGGTCAGCTAGCTGTGCTAGCAGGATGGCTGAAGAAAAGGTTTCTATTTACATTTTCTGCCCCCCCACCATGTTTGAGTGCATCCCTATAGTTCTACTAGCACTGATCACCTCATATAGGTGTATACACTCCACCATGTCTTTAGTCCTCAGAACACCATGATAGTGCCTCCCCAGTTTTCTCTAGGCAAAATATTTAAGTATCTCCAATCTTTCCTTTTTGCTCCCGTTCCCTTATCAACTAATCAGCTGGTTGGCCCTGTGTTGGATCCTATTCACCTCTTTAATGTTCCATCTGTTCTATGGTGACCTGAACTGGATGCAGTACTCCAGGTGTGGTCAGTTCAAGGCCATGTATGGAGGGATTACTTCCCACGACCTGTTCCTTATTCCCCTCCTAATGCGTCCCAAGATCGTGTAGGCTCTCTTGGCTGTGGCAGCACATTATCTGCCTGGCTTCAGATTATTGTACACAGTTAAGTCCAAATCTGCTTTTTCAGCTGTTCTGGCCACTTTTGCACCACTTAAAGAGCACCAATTGTGCTCATTTTAAAAAATACCCCTCCCCCACTGGTGCCTTACCTTAGCTGGACTTAAACAGTCCATATTTAGAATGTTGTCTCATTGCAGTCCTTGAAGGGGAAGGGATTGTTATTCCTGGCTTGGAGGAGCTGTCTGCAAGATCCATGCTCCTGGCCAGCCTGGTGGCGCGAAGGATTGAGGTGCTGGGTGACACACCTCAAGCCACACCAGTGACCCAGGTTTGGGAATGGACTCGGGCCACTGGGGATCGGCAGGGGAGGGAAGGGATTAAGCATCCGGAGGACTGCTCTCTCTTTCTGGGGAGGGATTTGGGCTTAGCACTGCTCCTTGGCGGCCCCTGGTGGAGACCAAGGGGCAGGGCCAGGAACACGTGTTGTGGAGACGACGGGGGGGAGTGGTGGCCCAGACATCATTTCATGTTTGCACTCCAAGTGGGCAACCATTATGGAAAAAACCCTTGGTGGATCATGGAGGCAATGAGGGCTCCAGGGACCTAGCATCCCCAATGTGGACCATCTCTCCTCTGGTCCCCATGGGCCCTTGACCAGGACCAACCTTCTAATTGCAGAAGGGCCACCAATTAGGTGGGCAGGCCTCCCCAGGGGTAGTGGTCTGGGGGGCTAGAAGGTCCTGGGAGAGAGGGTCTCGGGGAGGGAGGGTCTCAAGTGGGGAGTAGAGGCTACGATCGAGTGGGCACCTCTGAAAGATGCCCTGGCCAACCAAGTGCATAAATAGAGTTGGGGGAAAAAAAAAGATCCCTGCCTTTTCCTGGTACCTATCTTCTGAAGCCCGTCCCCTGCGCCGCTCCCATGCTCCAGTGCTTAGTGACATAGTTGCTTATAGAGCGTGGGAGCACACTCCATTGATATCAATGGGGACCATTTTTTAATTACATTTCTAAATGTATTAGAGGTGCACTGGGGTCAAATCAAAGCGACCGCTCAACTAACAAGAGCCTCAGGATGTAGGAATTTCTCTACATGTTTTATAAATACTGTGTGCCAACATCCACCACCTTCTGGATCAGGTGAAGCCCAGCTGTTGTGAATAGGCTTTTCCAGACCCAGAACTCCTTCTAGTTTGTGAGGAAACAGAACCCTTGCTCCCTGCACCAGCAATGTGTTTGGCTGCCTAAACTCCTACTGCTTTACTGACCCTGTGTGGGGAACTGGTAGTTATCTCTAAGAATATCACCTTAAAGGTCCTGCTCTCAAATTTCCTGCCTGACTCCCTAAATCTATTCTGCTGGACTTCTGGTCCACCTCTAGCTATGTCATTGGTGCCAACATGTACTAAGATGGTAAATTCCTTTCCAGATGATATCATCTTATTAATACAGTACTATCAACTGAAGTTGATTTTTGTGTGATGTAACTTCAATGTCTGTAAGCTGCATTTTGTACTTTATATATACCAGTCTATATGTTATTTCACTTGATTCTATATACACCCATTGTATATTACATACATTGTAATTATTTATGCATTTGTTAACCGGGTTGACTCTTGGGCAGACACTACCTGTTTATATGAGTGGCATGGAGGTCGCAAACACACACATACAAAACAGAATACATAGCATAAATGCAATAAAAAGACAGCATAAGTACAGTATATAGAGTGATCCCAGATAAAATATGCAATTCATGAATTGTTACTGAAACACAGACATCTAAGAGTTGAGCTCAAATGCAGTTTAAGCAGTAGTTTAAGGTTTAGTTTTATGGTAATGATAAGGGAATGAGTTACAGAATTTTACTGTAGAAAAGGTAAAGGTGCACCGACCTTGAACAGTCATTGTGAAGGGTAATTTGAAGCCCTGTTTAACAACGAGCATTGTGAGCAGCCATTAATGGAACAAACATATTGATGATCCAAGGGGGAGCTGCCCCTGGACTGTGCTGTGAGTCATCCTACCTAGAAAGGTTTCACATCAACAGTTGAAAGACAGCTAGTCTAGGGCACTGTAATGGTCACAAGGGTATGTGTGCATGCTAGGTAAAAGCATAAATCTTCAGGCTATATTGAAGTTCTGGATATACCACTGCCAGAAGCAGCTGAGCAAACCAGAATCCCGTATTCTAGTAGGGAAAGTGGAAGTATTCAGATGTATCCTGACCTCAAAAATGAACTTTTTCCTATTCCTATATAGTAAACCGAACTATTTGTGGCTAGAATTCACAAGTGAGCTAATGGGACTTCTGTATGAGAAGGTCCTGTTCAGAGTCATTCCCAGGAATTAAACCAAGTATTTGTCAATGAAAAGTACAGTTACGTAAGAACTTACCGTAACAGTAGATCTTCGAGAGAGGCTCTTGCAGTAGGTAATTACATATAGGACTGACGTCGGCTGGCGGCAGGACCCCACGGAAAAAATTCTAGCTAGCAGTCCCTGGCGAGGGACCGCCCCCACGTCTGGTGACCAGCGTCAAGAGACGTCGGTAAAAAGGGGCGGTCCCGGACGCCCGCCTTCCAGTTCTTTTCCGCCACAGGCCCGGAAGGCCCGGACGAGAGAGAAGCAGATGTTTCCATTCCTGGAAAAAGAGCTGAAGAGCCTAGGGGATGGAGGGCGGGAAGGTATTACCTACTGCAAGAGCCTCTCTCGAAGATCTACTGTTACGGTAAGTTCTTACGTAACTGTACTATCTTACTTCGAGAGGGCTCTTGCATTAGGTAATTACATATAGGACTGAATCCCAAGCAGTTTGGAACAAATAAAAGGCACTGGGATGAGGAAACTACTCCTGAAAATAGTAGTAGCCTTGTAGGCCTCAAGGCAGAAGGCCTTGCAAAACCGCTAGCCCAAAGCCTGCTCTATGGCGAGAGGCAATGTCCAAACTGTAGTGTTTCGAAAAGGTATGGACGGAAGTCCAGGTAGCAGCAGCGCATATGTCTGCCGCAGAAACATTCTTGAAACAAGCTGCAGAGGCCGCTACTCCTCGTGTGGAGTGACCTCTGACCTGACCCGGGAGGGTCTTGTTGTACTTGTCATAACAGAATGTGATGCAATGAGCTAACCACTTCGACAGGCATTGCTTGGAAACAGCATTGCCTTCCCTTTTGTGAGCAAAAGAGATGAACAACTGATCAGTCTTTCTGAGATCCTTTGTCCTGTCAGTGTAGTATCTCAGAATCCGGTGAACATCAATGGTATGGAGTAAATATTCTCCCTGGTTGAAGTACTGCGTGAAAAAGACAGGTAACTCTATAGACTGATTTAAGGTAGACTCTGTTACCACTTTAGGTAGAAACTTAGGATTCGTGAGAAGAGCCACCCGTTCTTTGTGAAAGATCAGGTATGGGATTTTACACATAAGGGCCTGGAGCTCGGAAATTCTTCGAGCGGAAGTAATGGCCACCAAGAAGAGCATCTTCCACGAAAGAAACTTCAGATCTGCGGAGGCCGCAGGTTCGAAGGGAGGAAGGGTAAGTTTTTCTAGAACAAAGTTCAAGTCCCAAGGGGGAGCAAGAGTTCTGATGGGGGGCCTCAGATGAAGGACCCCTCTAAGAAAGGTCTTAGAGACCTCTAATTGGGCAAATGCTTTATCTGCGAAAGGAACATGGTACACTGAGATAGCAGCCATGTGTACTTTCAAGGAGGAATGACTGAGACCCAAGTCGAAAAGGCGACATAAATATTCCAGCAGAACAGCCACTGAACAGGAGAAAGGCTCCACGTTCCTAGAGGTGGCCCAAATAGAAAACCTCTTCCATTTCATGGTGTAAGTGGACCTAGTGGAGGGTTTCCTAGCCTCCACCAAAATCTCCGCCACCTTTGGAGAGACACCATAGTGGCATTGAGCTAGGTCTGCAGGAGCCATGCATGGAGTTGCAGGGACTTGAGTCCCGGATGGACCAGGGTCCCCTGATCCTGGGTCAACAAACCTCGAGATAAAGGAAGAGGAAGAGGAGGAGCCTCTGAGTATTGTTGTAGAAGAGAGAACCAGATTTGCCTGGGCCAGAAAGGAGCGATCAGAATCATTCTCGCTCCTTCTGTAGATAGTTTCTGCAACACAGGAGGGACCAGCGGAATTGGGGGAAGGCATAGATGAATCTGCTCTTCCAGCTTAGAGACAGCGTATCGTTCCAGAAAGTGCCTTGCTCTGGAACGAGCGAGCAAAAGTTGGGAAGTTTTGCGTTTTGGGAATAGGTGAAGGGTTCTACCTGTGGAGTCCCCAAAGGTGGAAGATGTGATTTAGCACCTTTGATCTAACTCCCACCATGTGGCAGGGCAGAGGTGGACTTAGCTTGTGTGCCAGGGCATTGTCACTCCTGGAACATGAACCGCGTGAGGTGAAGGTTGTGTTGAGTTGCCCAGTCCCAAACCCTCATTGCTTCCTGCATAGCGGTAGGATCGAGTCCCTCCCTGCTTGTTGATGTACCACACCATGCACATGTTGTCCGCTCTGGATGGCTAGGTGACTGGGAAGAATGTATTGGTGAAGGGCTTGAAAGCATAGTACTGCTCGAAGCTCGAGCACATTGATGTGGAGAGTTAGCTTCAATCTGGACCATAATCCCTGGGTTCGGTGAGGACCCAGATGGGCTCCCCAACCTTCGCCTGATGTGTCTGTAGTCAGAGTCTGGGAGGGAGGAAGATGAAAGAAGGGGACCCCCTGAAACAGGTTCTCTTGAACCATCAACCATTGCAAGTCTCGAACCATCAGCGAGGAGATCACAACTAAATGATCTAGGTCATCTACCAGTTGATTCCATTGGGAGCGAAGAGTCCACTAAGAAATTCTCATGTGGAGCCGAGCGCGGGGAACTGTAGGGATGGCAGCTGCCATGAGCCCCAGGAGATGGAGAACCGACCTCACCGGAACTTTCCTGCGTTCTAATAGCAGGGAAATCTGTGACTGAAGAGAGGCCGGCCTGTCCGGGGGCAGGAAGGCCTTGCTTACTGTCGTAACGAGGATAGCCCTGATAAACTGTAGTCTCTGGGAGGGATCCAGATGAGACTTGGAATAGTTGATGGTAATACCCAGGCAAGTGAAAACCTGCTGGGTGAGGGAGAGAAAATGTAGGAGCGCCTCCCTGGACGAGGCCGCCAGGAGCCAATCGTCCAGGTAGGGGAACACCTGAACTCCCATCATACACAGGTGAGCCGCTACTACAGCCAGGCATTTGGTAAAGACTCGGGGTGCTGAGGAAAGACCAAACGGGAGTGAACGGAACTGGTAATGATCCCCCCTGGAAAGCAAAGTGAAGGTACTTGTGGTGAGAAGGGCAGATGGGGATGTGCAGATACGCATCCTGCATATCCAGCGCGCACAAAGCCATTGACCCGGCCGAAGGAGGGGCAAAAGAGTCTGTAGGGAGAGCATCCTGAACCTTTTGTATTCCACGTAAAGGTTCAAAGAGCTGAGATCGAGAATGGGTCTGAGATCTCCCGTCTTCTTTGGGACCAGGAAGAAATGGGAGTAGCATGCCGTCCCTTGAAGGTGAAGGGGAATGGGTTCTATAGCCTGCTTCACGAGGAGAGCAGAGATTTCTCCCTGGACCAAAGTAAGATGGTCCCTTGGGTATGACGACTTCAGAGGGGGATGGCGGGGTGGTTTCTGTAGAAACTCTATAGAATGCCCTTCCACGATAATCTGAAGCACCCATGAATCTATTGTTATCCTCTCCCAGCCCGGAAGGTGGAGGGAGAACCTCCCTCCTACCGGTTCCTCTGGTGTGTCCAGAGGCGGTGGGAGAGGGAAGGAGTCAGATGGTGTGGGGCAGCGCTGCAGCTGGGGCACCCGCTGCTTTTTGGGAGGAGGGGGCCTGCAGCCGCGGGGCCCGACGCTTTGTGGCCTCCTTCCTGGGGTTTCGCTTGTAGCCGACTGCGCTCGTAAAAGGAAGGATGGCACTGCGGTGATGGGGACAGTATATGGAATCCACAGATTTCAGAGCCGCCCCTTCTTCCTGTAAGTCGGTGATGATGTCCTTGACATCACCACCGAAAAGCACCGACCCCCTGAAAGGTGCTTCCTGGATCGCGGATTGCACCTCCGGGACCAAACCTGACACGCGGAGCCAGGCATGACGCCGTAGACTCACGGTGAAAGTGGAACTCCACCCGGCAGTGTCCACTGCATCGTATGTCATCCGCAGAATGTGACAACTGGCCGAATGAGCAGAACGGACTAAATCAGCTAACTCCTGCTTGACTTGAGAGTCAGGTAAGGAGTCAATCTTAGATTCCACCTGGGTAAGGATGGCCTTCTGGTAATCCCCCATATGAGCAACATAATTCACCCGCATTCCCAGTGTGGAAGAGGCAAAATTTTCCTTCCATACTGGTCCAGGAGGCGATTCCTTATCCGGAGGAGACGCGGTTTAGATGTTTTGGGTGCTTGATCGTGCCATGAGCGAAAAGCACCACGACCAATCTGTGCGTGAAAGTCCAAAAATCTACACCCTCAAGAGCCTGGTATAGCCTGTTAGACTTCCTAGGAAGCGGGGCTAAAGCCGACGATTGTTTCCAAATAGTGGAAACAAGGTGGGCGTGAGGCTCAATCCAGGGTGGCACTAAAGTAGGAGCTGTCAGAGGCAGGTCCAGATGTTCGGCGAGTTTGACCCTCTGAGGATCGGGTTCCAAGGAGCACCACTGATGTACTTCCTGGATTTTTCTGAGCAACTCCATCAAGGAAGGGTCCTCCGGAGGAGACTTCGGAGGGGTCCTCGGCCGGGGCTTGGACGGAGAGCGAGGCTCATCGTCTATCTCGGAGCATCCGTTGGAGGAATCCGAGGAATCTGAGAGGGAAGAAGAAGAATCAGAAGCAGAATAAGACTCCCTAACATGGCTAGGGGGAGGAACGGGTTTCTTGGAGGGGATCCCTGGACGCGTGTCCTACCCTTCTAGGGATCTAGAGGGAAGGGCTCTGGAGTCCGGAGGCGGTGAGGAGTGTGCCGCTTAGCGACGTTGGGGCCGGGGTGTCGCTGTCACCACAGGTGGTCTCTCTCCTTGTGAGCTGAGCCTTGGCTTCAGCCCACCAGGAAGCCAGAGTCTCCTGCAGATCCACCGGCGGCCGGGGGGGGCGGTGGAGGTGGTGAAGGAGGGGGAAAAGAATACGGGTTGTATCTGTAAGGTGAGTATCCAAAACCTGGCTGCGGGAAAACCGGTGCTGGGTATTGAGGTGTCGGTACTGCGGCGTCTGAGGAACCGGCGTCGGGTACTGCGGCGCTGGATACTGCGATCCCGGGTACAACAGCATCAGATAAGATGGCAGGTACCTGGGCACTGGAGGAGCTACTGGAGCAGGCAGCCCAGAAGGTGGTCCCACGGGCGGGTCAACAGTGAGAGGCCCGGTGGGAGCAGGGCCCGATGGTGGGGCCGGCATCGGGTCCGGCGTTGGTGGGACTGGGCATCAGCGCCGCGCTAGGGCCGCGGCCCGGCTGCCCGTGTCAGATCCGTTCCCTGGGAGGAGGGTCTGACGAGGTGGTGCCTCCTGCATCGCCCGAGGATGGGGGGGAAGGCCCCCGAGGTCAGGCTGGGGGACTCAGGCTCCCCGATGGCAGCTTAAGGCCGCGGGAACCGGCACGACGGGGTTGGAGGGTCCGCCGAGGTTCCGCTACCCGGCACACGCCGGGGAGCCGAGGTGCAGCTTAGGGGCTAAGTCCTGGCGGGCACCAGAGGAGCTGACGTCTGTCTTATGGGGTCCCTCGTCGGAGGCGGGCCGAGGAGGAGGAGCGGCCCGGTCCGAGGGGGACGAGGTCGTGAGCCGCCCCGAAGGGTCGTTTGTCTTATCGACCTTCTCCCTGCGTATG
Organism: Neoceratodus forsteri; assembly: GCA_016271365.2. Lineage (NCBI taxonomy): Eukaryota > Metazoa > Chordata > Ceratodontiformes > Ceratodontidae > Neoceratodus > Neoceratodus forsteri. Next base: position 428,819,390 of record JADMNL010000023.1, on the reverse strand, counting down.
TTGGAGGAGCCGACGTCCGACTTATGAGAATCACCCGAGCTAGTAGGCCGGAAGCCTGCGACAGAACTGGGGGCTGAAGCCTCCTTTTGCCCAGAGTCGCCTGCAAGGCCCGAGTGTGAGCCAGATGGGCGGGCTGATGTCTCCTCCAAAACCTTGGAGGCTGCCGTCGGGCGGTCCCCCGGAGAGGATGTTACCTGAGCCATGACTCTGGCCGGAGTTGCGGGGGAGGAGGCCTTCTCCCGGTGCCTCTCCTTGTCCCGTTTTCTACGATGCCCTTCTGGTGAAGTCGATGCCTGCCTGAGCTTCTTCAATTCTTTTTCCATTGAAGACATCTTTTTCTTTAGAAGATGGGCTTCCAGGGACTGTTGGCATCGTCTGCGGTTCGCCGCATTGAAGTGAAGGCAATGCGGGCACTTGTCAACCGGGTGGTCGGAGCCTAGGCAGAAGAGGCAGAGGGAATGGCTGCCCGTGTGGCAGTTGGCTACCAAGCATTTGTCGCACTTGTTTTTGTGCTCGGAGGGTGTAGGGGACGACATACACCGTCGATGACCTGACGATAGGAAGAAAAATATGAATAAATCTCAGTAAAACCAACGAAAGAGCAGGGCTGACTAAGCACAAACTTTACCGTGAGGCGCTGCACGAGCTAACGGCGGGAAAGAACTGGAAGACAGGTGTCCGGGACCACCCCTTTATACCGACATCTCTTGACACCGGTCACCTGACGTGGGGGCGGTCCCTCGCCAGGGACTGCTAGCTAGAAATTTTTCCGTGGGGTCCTGCCGACGGCCGGCATCAGTCCTATATGTAATTACCTACTGCAAGAGCCCTCTCAAAGTAAGATCATGTTATCTATTTTATTTGTAAGATATTGGAATTACAATCCTTTGAGTCCTGGACTCATTTCCATAGGCTCCACATCATAATACTCAATACATAGTACATAATACATAAAATACAGTAGGATACACAGTTACAGATTCATACAGTAAGAGACTGCAACAAATTTGGGATGGAGGCCTGGATGAGGAGATGGGATACATGGGTTATAACAATCACACTACCATTGAGTGAGCAGAAGACAGTGAATACAGGGGAGGCCTGCGCAGTAGCCTATACAAGAAATTAGCCTTCATGCTGTCAGAAGTCAGAACAGCAGCAATATCTCATTTTCAATGGGAGTCCTACTTTGATATATTTTTACAGAGTATTTACCCTGGATAGCACAACTAAGTTGAAATATCTTGTTTTCAGTGGAGTCTTGCTTTTTTTTTAAATTTTCCACAAAGCTGTTTCTCATTCCAGTCTCATCTGCTGGCATGCCACCAGCTCCATCATTGACCTTCTCATTGATTGACACCACTTCCTCAGGACCAGAGTTTGTGGGTAGCAAGCCATGTCAGTTGTGCCATAGCCTGCAGGGAGTGCCGGCTTGGATGGCTGACATTTTCCTCCTGCCACCTGGTGTTCCTCTCTGGGGCAATAGTATGCAATGAGGTGGTGGCACATACGTAGGTGGCATGCATGTGTGACAGGTATCTAGCAGCAGTCACTTCCCTCCAGCTGCTCCTTACTGTGCTGGAGACTGTTCTCCACCAGTCAGCAGTCACGCAGTGGAAACAGTATCCTCCACTCCTTGAGAAAGGACAGCAGTCCCTGGGATCCTCAATCCTTCCTCTCCTGCCCAGCCCCTGATGGTATGCGCTGATTTCCAAATGCACATCGCCAGCATAGCAAGTGGTAGCACTAACACTGTACTACTGGGCCAGCTTGGGGTTCTGCTCTTATCTGTTTTTAAAATGTATTTTCCCAGGATAAGCCAGCTGAGATGCAAGATCTCATTTTCTGTGGGGTCCTGCTTGTACCTGTTTTTACACTGTATTTACAGAGGATAGTACAGAGGAAATACAATATCTTGTTTTCACTGGAGGCCCAGTTTTTGCCCATCTTTACAATGTATTTGCCCAGGAAAGGCCAGCTGAGAGACAATATATCATTTTCCGTGGGCTCTGACGTTTTTAATCAATCAATCACTCAATCAATCAAGTCTTTATTTATCCAGGTGAACACCATTGAGCAGGCGCATTTAAAAGGTGGACCTGCGTTACACAAGGTCAAGAATAGCACTTTTATGTACAGATAATAAATAGACATAATTATACAGAAATAGAAAAAAAAAAATACACAGAGCAATAACAAGTATTTCAGGTATAGGGTTAACAAGGTTAGGGAGAATGGTATGAGAAGGGGGATTAAAACATTCTGAAACAGCCAGCATATTAAAACATTTTCAAACAGCATGGCATATCATAGCATCAGGCATTTAACATCTTTCACAGCCTCTTACTGGGGCTATTAGACAAACACGCCCCACTAAGACTGATCAAATCAAATAATAAAACTCCTGGCTGGTTCTCTCCCATCCTGAAGAAAGCACTTAGGGATAGGGACTGCTGGTGGGAAAAAAGTGAGGCAATCCCACCTGGAGGCTGATTGGTTAGCATTCCGTACCACTAGGAATGCTTGTACCAAGCTAATTAGGTCAGAAAAAGCTAGGTACTTCCAAAAAGAACTAGAAGACAATAAAAACAACTCTGCCAAATTTTGGAACATCCTCAAAGAAGTCGATGGTCAGTCCACTGCAACACCCCTTCCAAACAAAATTATGTCTAATGGTACCATCTATACTGACAAAGCTGATATACTAGAGAAGTTTAATGAACACTTTGCCACTGCAGGGCTTGCCTTTGACACCTCACCTGTCAGCAAACTTAGCCCAGCAAGAGTCTACACTGTTGGCTTCACTGATAACCACAACCATAACCAACCGCATCCCACCCCCTTCAGCTTCCTCACAATTACGTTCAAGCAAGTGGAGGACCTCCTCCTTTCTCTGGATACAAAAAAGAGTGCAGGTGCAGATAATATTGAACCTTACTTCCTAAAACTTGGCCATACCTATCTGACCGCTCCATGACACACTTATTCAACACCTCTCTGATTCAAGGTGAGCTACCTGTCTCGTGGAAAACTGCCCACATCCTACCATTATTCAAGACTGGGGATCCAAGTGAGCTGAAAAATTACTGACCTATTTCTATACTATCCGTTGTCTCTAAATTACTTGAAAAATTGTCAACAACCAACTTAGAGAATATTTAGATTCACAAAAGTTGCTAAACCCGGCTCAGTCCAGCTTCAAAGCCAAACACAGTACAGTATCGGCTCTTGCCAAAGTAACTACAGACTGATAAATGGCCTTGGACTCTAAGAAGCATGTATTTGCCTTCTTCCTTGATCTAAGTAAGGCCTTTGGTACTGTGGATCATACCATCATGCTTACTGCACTGAGTAACATCGGACTTGATAGTTCTGCCATTAAATGGTCCACCAGCTACCTAACCAATAGGTTACAACAAGTCAAAGCCATAGGAGATCAGTCCCCACAAAAATCCTTGTTACGAGGAGTCCCACAAGGCTCCATCCTGGGCCCTATCCTCTTTGCAATATACATCAATAATCTGGACTCGCAGCTGGGCACTGCCAATGTGCACTTATTTGCAGATGATACTGTACTCTATACCACAAATTCATCCTTGGATTTGGCCCATGAGTAATTACAGAAAGACTTTGTCACCCTCCAATACAACCATATCACTCATAAGCTCCTCCTCAACGCCAAAATGACTAAAGCAATGATTCTCTCACCAAAGTCTACTTCCGGATGTCCACATATCACACGGATCCGAACACTCTTAGATAAACCCCTTGAAGTAGTTGATACCTTTAAATACCTAGGGTTCTGGCTGGATAACAAGCTCAACTTTCTGTGCCACTTAAATGAAACCTTGAAGAAACTAAGACAGTGATTAGGTTTATTCTATCGCATTAAACACTTACTTACGTTAGAAGCCAGAGTGAGACTAGTACAAACTACATTCCTACCTATACTGGACTACGCTGACTTCCCTTACAGTCATTGCCCATCAGTGATACTAAACAAACTGGACACCCTTTACCACCCGGGCTTTAAGATTTATCCTAAATCTACCCCATGGTACACATCACTGTCATCTGTACCAGGTTTCAGGATGGATCTCACTCTCAACTAGGAGAAAAAGGAATGCTCTCCTCTGGTTCTTTAGAGCGTTATCTGATAACCTCACTGCATACATTTTGAACCTCTTCAAATAGGCTAAAGGTTCCTATGGCCTGAGAAGCTTCTCCATAATTTGCTTTTAGATTCCTAGAGTGAAAGCTACCCTTGGCCCGGCAGCAATCAATTTCTCATTTCCATCACTTTGGAACACTATGCAAGACTCATTAAAATTATCCTCACTTCCAAGCATTTTCACATTCAAAGCTCTATTAACGGATTATCTGAAGGAATCATGCAACTGTTTCAGATGCCTATGACCCCTAAGCCCCAGGTGCCAATCTCGAATCCTACGCCTAAGTATCTCATCCACCCCACATTCCTAACAACAGAAACCTAGGACCTACAGGCCTTGTTCCCTTAATCCGAGATGGCCCTGCCTATTCTCTACCTTTTACCTATTCTGGCCTCTCTCTTGGCTGCCTACTCTTTCACCCCAATTTCTACCCTATTCCTTAATACCTCCTTATTTTTTATCATTTAGGTATGATCTCTTACTTAGCGGAGACTATATGGGATTGTTATCTCTTTTCATTCTAGTAAAGCTTATCATTATGTACCTTTGCATGTTAATTATGTTGACCGGTATGTACAGCCCATATTGTCCGGCACCTTCACAATGTTTTTTTTTTTTTGCACCGCTGTCCACCGTAATTGTAATCTTATGAAGTGTACTGTATTGTATTAATGCCCAGGACCACCTTGAAAATGAGCTTGCTCAATGGTGTTTATGCCTGGTTAAATAAAGTGATTGATTGATTGATTGATTAATATCATTGGTGAGAACATATACAAACTTAAGGGGCAGATATGGAGGGGAGGGGTACAGGACTGCAGCTGTTCTAGGAGGGGTGCTACGGTAGCTGGGCTGGGGACATATATGTTAGGAGTCTAAGGGTAAGAAAGGTAGTGGATTAGCAGAACAAAAGGGGGGTATAGGTGAAGACAATCAAGGGGCTGGTTTAAGTGGAGATGTAGTGGGCAGGTAAGCATTAGGCACCCTAGCATGCTAAGCGTGCTGGAAATAGCTGCATAGCTCCTTAACAGCCTTAGCATACAAGATCTTGATGGTGGTAAGACTAACAGGGAGATTCAGTTTCAAAGATTTCTGCAGTCTGTTCCAGAGTGAGGGCAACACATAGCCTATGTCCGCTCTCCCGAAGCATGTATTGGCCCTAAGTACCTTCAGTAGAAGCAGAGAATAGCTTCTCCGAGCGTAGTTGCCTATCATGTATAACGGCAAACAGTCAGAAATGTATTAGGGTCATTTGATGGTAATAGCTCTGTAAGTCCAGAGAGCTGCATTTCTATTCCTTCTGTACTGAAGGGAGGTCCACCCCACAGCTACATATAAGGAGCAGTGGTGGGTGGTGATAGGTACGCCAGTTATGAATCTCAAGGCTCTGTGGTATAAGGTGTCCAGTTTAGTAAGACAGGAGGCATTACACTGACTATAAATGAAATGGACATAATCAATTAGGGATAGAAATGTGGATTGAACTAACTGCATCTTGGCTTCTTTTGTTAGGAGGTGGTTTATTCTAAAGAAGAGACCAACCCTCTGCCTCAACTTTTTCAGCAGATCTTCGACATACTCCACTAAGGAGAGTCTGTGGTCTAGCCAGACCCCTAGGTACTTGAATTTTGTAACAAATTCTAACCTCTCTCCTAGTAAAGTGTATATTTTTCACCCCAAATTTCAAACATAGTCTTTTTATAAACTTAAGTCATGTGCATGACAAGTGGGATTTTTGAATCCCATCTGAAGGAGGATTTGCAGAGCATTCACAAAAATATATTTTGGAGGGGATTTGAAAAAATTACACATGTCATGTTCATGGGGCCCAAGTGATAACACAAGGGATATGTTGAGAATTTGGGGCCCAAATCTGCAATAATAAAGTTAGGAGTGAACGCTGGAAAAATTCATAGTTTCTTCATAACTTTGTTCTTTTTTTTCATATTTTGACCCCAAATTTTCAACATAGTCTTTTTATGACACCACCTTATGATCAAGACAGGTGGAATTGTTAACACTTCTATCCAAAAGGTGATTTTGTAGAGTGACTGTGAAAACATTTTTGGAAGGGATTTATGAAATTAACCCTGTCATGTTGAGCAGGTGGAGCTACAAAAGGGTTATGTTGCATATTTGGGGCCAAAATCTGAAAAACTCACAATGTTATGAGTAATGCAAACTTTTCTCTGTGCATTTAACCCCTGCAAGGTATATTTTTAAATCAAGGATGGAAATGAGAAAGGAAAAGTGTGGCCCACTGGGAACTGAATGTCAGACCTCTGGTATGCCATTCCAGCACTCTAACCATTAAGCTACAGGCTCACATGGCTAAAGTGCCTGAAGACTTCCTTAAATCCACACATTCCTTTTCTCAAATGTGTTGTGTAATCCTGCAACCAGGAACATGTCAGAAATACAAACTTCTCTCAGTGTAGTTTAACTCCTGCAATGTATATTTTTAAATCAAGGATGGAAATGAGAAAGGATTTAATTTAAGGAGTTCAATTCCCAGTGGGCTACACTTTTCCTTTCTCATTTGCATCCTTGATTTAAAAATATACCTTGCAGGGGTTCAACTGCACTGAGAAAGTTTGTATTTCTGACATGTTCCTGGTTGCAGGATTACACAACACATTTGAGAAAAGGAATGTGTGGATTTAAGAAAGTCCTCAGGCACTCTAGCCATGTGAGCCTGTAACTTACTGGTTAAAGTGCTTGAACGGCATACCAGAGGTCTGAGGTTCAATTTCCAGTGAGCCACACTTTTCCACTCTTGATTTAAAGTTATGAGTAAACATTGAAAACGGTCAAAGTTTCTTCATAACTTTGCTGTTTTTGTGTTCCCACATTTTCAACACAGTCTTTTTATGACCCAACCTTTTGATCAAAACAGGTAGAATTTTTATATCCCATCTGAAAGGTAATTTCCTGGAGTGACTGTGAAAAAATATTTTGAAGGGGTTTGAAAAATGACACCTGTCATATTCATGAGGTGTGTAACAAGAGGTCTTTGTTGAATGTGTGAGGCCAACATCTGCAAAAATCACAAAGTTATGAGTAAACATTGAAAAAATTCAACATTTCTTTATAACTTCATTGTTTATTGACATTTTGATCCCACATTTTCAACATAACCTTTTTATGACCCCGCCTTATAAATGAGACAGAGTGATGTCACAGAGTGACTTCGAAAACATGTTTGGGGGGCATTTGAAAAATTGTGCCTACCTTATTCAAAAGGTATGTTACAAAAAGGGCAGTTTGAAGCAAAGATATTAAAGAATGACAAAGTTAGGAGTATATACTTAAAATGCATTAAAAAGCCATTAACTGAGCTTACCTTGTTTTCCTCAGTTCTTGTTTGCCATTTGAATCAGCAGAACATGGCAGTTATTGGAAAAGGACTTGATAGATAAGTTAGGTATGGGGTGGTGGGTACTAAGATGGAGGTCAGGTTGGGGGGGGTCAAGACTGGGGGACCAGAGGATGGGGGGCCAGCAGACAGACAATGAGAGACCATCATGATGAGGGAATGTTTCTTTCTTTTTAGGTACTTGGCTGGTGGTACTGGGGGTGGGCAACTGGGTGCTGCATCATGTTTTAGAGGCAATTAGCTGGCACTGAGGGTGGGCACCCCATTGCTAGACAGTACAGTGGGGAGGGCTGTGGGAAACTAATGTCACATTGGGGGATGGGGGAATATGGCAGGGGGGTTGAGCACCTGCTGTTGGTGATATTCAAAGACATGCAGGGTGGGGGGTGACAAACTCTGAGTTGGCAGTGGGATATCAGCAGCGGGGTTGGGCACCCACCCCAGTGTTATTTAAACAGTAGGTCAGGTGGAAGGGGTGATACTGGCGGTGCGGTTGAATGAACTCTCACTGCCAGTAATGATTAAAGTTAGATTGGGCAGGCAGAGTACCAGTGGTGAAATGAGCAGCGTGAGGCAGGTTATGTGTTGGTCATGCCTAGTTGATATGCTAAAAGTTGAAAACTTCTTACTGTAGCAGCAGCTTCCTCCTGTCATACGTAAAAAGTTTCTACCCATCAACAAGCTGACTAGCTTCATTAGCAGCCTGCTTCCAATAGGCAACTCACAGACCAGCTTCCCCAGTGCTCAACTGCATGGTGTCCAACACAGCTACACCTGCAAAAGCCTTAACACGCTGGCATGCTACCAGTTTGATTGCTGTGCATGTGTGCAAGCAAACATAAAAACAAGAAGAGGGCTAACTACAATATTATCTGGTCTAGTCAATATTTTCTTTGTTTTGTTTTCATTACATATCTGCCTAGTTCATTTTATTCGTCTGCATCTCCTGTTGTTTTATGCCATATTTGCATATTCCTTTTAGTGCATTGCTTTGCTTTTTCTCTCATTTCCTCTGTAACCCCTCCCTTGGTTCACCCCTGGAAACAATCCTCAGCTTAGTGTGTGTCACTCCCGGTCACACATGTACAAATAAAAGCATTTAATTAAATAATCTATGAGCTTGTCGACCCACTACGTGATGTCTACTACCAGCACACCAGGTATAGAAGTGACCAAGCAATCCACAACACTCCTGTGTCCCAACACGCCATTGAGCTTAAATGATATACTAACACTGCGGTCCCCCACCTGTCTCTGGCAGTTGTCCTGACAGAGATAAAAGATCACATGGCCCTTTTTGTAAGTGTAAGGGTCCTGGCTAACATTCCTCCAGTCCGTACAGCAGGTGTAATGCAGGTGTCAGTGTTTATTGACTTAGTTTTTGTTGACCAGGAAAGGAAAGCTAGGCAATTCTGCCTATTTTCAACTTCATTGGGGGGAGGGGAGACACAGATGCATACCAACTGAAATTTAACTGTTGGTGGTATTTTAGTGAATGGGGGAATTTTGCCAGGCTACCAGAGAAATACCAGTACTCTTTTTAAGAAGTGCCATCGAATCCTGAACATTTACTGGAACAGGCAGAGAGGACCTAAATTTAACGTCTCATCTTAAAAGTCAGCACCGTAGGAGTGTAGCACCCCCCCAGTGCTGCACTATAGTGTCAGTACTGGGATATTACCTCCAAGTGCCTAGTGTGGGGCTAGAACCCACAGCTTTACAATCTTATTTATTTATTTATTGAAATGTTTCACCAGGAAGGCACACTGAGCAACAAGTCGCTCGTCTCCCGGTCTGACCTGGGGGGAACGGGTACAACTGGAATGAGACATTATACATTCAAGTTACAAGATCAATATTAACATGCAGTTGTAAGGCTGGTGTTAGAAACAGTGTTACAACAGTGTTGCGTATAACATGTAGAAAGAGTGGACAATAATAAGTGCTGGGTTGATAAGTAAAAAAATGCTTGTATGAAGAAAAGGGGAAAAGGAGAGGGAAGGGTGAGGTGGGGGAGGAGGAAGAGTCATGTCCCTGAAGACCCCTTCAGGATGCGAGGAACCCTGCAAGAGGACTGGGGGGACCGGAGAGAAGGGGATAAGGCAGTGCTCAGAGAGACCCCTTTAAGATGGTGGGTGAAGGGAGTAGATGAGAGATACAGGCCCCTTGGGGGGGCAGGAGAGGGACCCATGGAGAGCATTCAGGGTCCTTTACATTCTGTGAGAGATCAGGGAAGCCAGTAAGGGGGAGCAATTGGGGGAAGGGAAGAAGAGTTAGAGGGGGTTGGTGTGCACAGTGTAAAATGAAGGTGATGGTAGGGGGTAGGGTTTGTCTAGGGCTGAGAGGAGGGAATTTAGGGAGGGACATAGCAGGAGCAGCTAGGTGTAAGGTAATTATTGAGGGCAGAGCTGATAGAGTAGGCAGAGGATAAGTGCCAGATTTTGGGGGGGATTCCACATTTTTGGGAGGTGGTGAGAATAACTGGATTGGCTGATTTAGGTGGATCTGCGGGGGGACAACCAGGGTACGGGAGTCGGTTGATCTAAGGGAATGGGAGTGTGGGGGATGTTATAAAGGAGGACTTAGGTAGGAAAGGAGCTCACTCAACCAGTGCTTGGAGTTGAATTTAGCACAGTGGGACAGTCACCTATTTGTACGAGAGGGGAAGGAGAGCACAATAAAGATCACAGTGATGGGTGCGGGGGGGGGGCATCCAGGGTAAAGTGGCAGAAGGAATTGAAGAGGGTATCCAGTCTGGCTAGGGAGGAGTTAGTGGCAGCACCATAGACCACGTCACAGTAGTCAAAAATGTGCAGTATCATCTTCTGAACAAGTTCATGCGTAGCTGTAGGAGGGATGCAACTATGGTTCTTGAACAAGGCACCAAGCTTGGGGTGCAGTTTTTCTGGATGGTGTCAATATGTCCAGAGAAGTTTAGGTGTTGCTCCAACAAAACACCTCAGTACCTGAAGGAGGATGTGTCCTCAAGTAAAGTCCCCTCAAGGGTGAGAAAAGTGGGTAGGGAGGGAAGCCTAGAGAGTATCTGCCTTGTGCCAAAGTCATGGAGACAATCTTCCAGTCTCAAAGGCTAGTGTGCAGCCTGCTGAGCCACTGATGCTTATAGTTTGTGTGTGATTGTCAGATACTTAAATGGTACAAATGAAATGACTGCTTGCATCCCTTGCACTTCCAGTTTCTAACTCATTGATTCGTAAAGCACTTTGAGTGGATTGTGTATGATAGAGGTTATGTAAAGACAAACTGCATTAATTAATTAATTAATTAATTCATTCATTCATCTCTTCTGTTTCCACCTGTTGCTAGGGATACTTTTATGATGCCTGACCGTGAACATTTGATGTATAAAATCATGTTTTTGGACTTGTTAAGCTACTTGGGTATAGACCCCAAGATATACATAAATGCATATGTGAGATCTTTTCCCTCTTAAATTACGGCACTTAAGGACATGGATGTATTACAAAGTCAACTTTATATCTGCGCAGAGTGCTATAACACCTTATGAAGGTGGCTGTGTGGCCTGAAAGCTTTTGTACTGTTAAATCTTTGTACAATATATATGTTGGTCCAATAAACAGCATCAAATTTACACTGACTCTAGCACTCAAGGGCCGAAATAAAAAATATTGGCTATAAAGCAATTTCTTAGACAAACTGCTATATTCTCATTTTGCATTGCAGACAGCTAGGGAATTTTGTTTAGCAAGCAACATTCTGATTGGAAGATATAAAGCACCAATCAGCCTGCCCAGGGAATACCATGCAGTGAAGTAAAGAATTTGTTCTGGGTAGGTATTATGCCACATCAGTTATTTACTGGCTTGTCATTCCAGATTATAGTTCTGCTATTTCACATTTTATGATGTGTCGCTTTCTTGGTACAGTAATATCCATAAAAATAGGGAAGGGTGTCAATTTTTTTTTTTTTAAAGAAAATACTCCGGGATGGGGGTGGGGGATCTTTGTGCTGTTAAAAGCTTAGTAAATTGCAGAAAATGGTTTTAGACAAGAGACTGCATTGTCTAGAATGCACACTGGGAAGAAACAAGCATTTGTCAATGCCAAATGTTTGTTTGCTGGTATTAGCATTGGAAGTGCAGGAGTCAGATACAGAATAGGAATGGCAGTGAAGTATTGAACTGACACCAGCCTCACCTCCACCCTGTAGAGATGGACAGGCGTTGGGGTGTGCCTTTGGGTTGTCGCCCATAATGTTCAAGTCATTTCACCCCACCCTACCCTGCAGACCCCGACAAGTGTCAAGGTGTGCCTTGGGGAGTTCAGGCTTTACACTCACCCCACTTCATAAGGAAATATGCTCAAATGGGTGCAGTATAGGAGAATGGGGTGCACTTTGGGACCGAAGAGTCCAAGGCACACCTCGGTGCCTTTCACTGGCTGCAGTGTGGGGGTGGGGGTGGAATGACGTGAGCATTACTGTCGTCAGTCCCAAGTCATACCTCTGACGCCTGTCAGTCCCTACAGGGTAGGGTGTTATGGTAGGAAACCATAATACCCTGAGTGTTTCTTGGTATTTTCACTCCAAGTTTTCAACATGGGCTTTTTGTAACCTCACCACATGAACAGTGACACTATCAGTTCATTAACCAAAAGGTGATTTTGCACAGTGACCGCACCATTTGGCGCCACAGGTGCAAAAACACATTTCAGGTAGGATGTGAAAAATGGCAGTTGTACAGTTCATGAGGAGGTGTAAAAAAATGGTGATGTTGAAGATCTGGAGTGAAAATATAAAAAAATTGGTGAAGCCACGAGCATGCGTAAAACTGCACAATGCACACCCGTAATATAATTATTTTGGGGATTTTTTACACTAGATTTTCAACATAGGCATTTTGGGACCACTGCTCATGAACAATGACACTGCGATTTTCTTAATCTGTTCTGAACATGGATTTTGCAGAGCGACCGTGCTCGTTGAGTGCCACAGGTATGAAAACATGTTTCAGGCAGGATGTGAAAAATGACTGCTATACTATTTATAAGGCAGTGTGCAAAAATGACAGTGTTGAAAATCTGGAGTAAAAATATAAAAAATTTGCGAAGTTACGAGCGTGCATAGAAACTGTGCAATGCATGCTGGTAACGCAATCATTTTTTGGAATTTGTTCACTAAAATTTGCAACATGTGCTTTTTGGGACCTCTCCTTATGAACACTGTCACTGTGATTTTCTTAATCTGTCCTGAACCTTGATTTCGCACAGCGACGGCGCCATTGTGCACCACATGTGCGAAAACACATTTTGGGTAGGATGTGAAAAATGAAAGCTATACTGTTCATAAGGAGGTGTGGAAAAATGGCAATGTTGAAAATCTGGAGTGAAAATATTAAAAATTCTCCAAGTTATGAGCGAGCATTGGAACTGCAAAATGCACACTCGTAACACAGTCATTTTTTGAAATTTTTTCACAAAATTTGCAACATAGGCTTTTGGGAGCCCATTTCATGAACAGTGACACTGTTGGTTCGTTAATCAGTCCCGGAAGGTGATTCCACATAGTGACCGCAAAATCACCTTTCGGGACCGAATAATGACATGGCAGTGACTGAGTTCATGAGGTAGGGTCCCAAGAATCCCATGTTGAAAATTTGGGCCAAAAGTCTCAAAAATGGCCGAGATATCCGCTTAAGTTGAACCCCCCTCCCCATTTATGCCATTATACAGCTTATCAGCATTTCTTCAGTCCGCGGTCAGCTATGAAGAGTGCAGATGTGTTCCTGCTCCACCGAAGATTGTCACGCCAGACTCTGGAGGTAAGTATGGGGTGAGGGGTGTGGGGATGTGGGGTGCACAGAGGGTAGGTGTGGGTTGGGGGAGGGGGCCGACGGCGAAGGAACGTTTTTGGTGTTTCAGGTTATAAAAAATAAAATAAAAAAACACCATGGGCCATTTTCTTTATTTACAGGTGTAAGAGTTTGGGGGGTCATGTTAGCCACACTGAGGAGGACTCCCAGTGTGGCACATAATGGGGTGGAGCGGGGGCAGGAAAATGCCAATGCGATGGGGAGGGGGTTAAACCTGCCGACAGGGGGATTGCGTACCCCATCTGCAATCATGTCTGTGTTTGGGAGGGATGATGCTGAGGGGGATTGGACACTCCCTCTCAGCAGATTGGGGACAGAGCACTGAAGCTGACAGAGATTGGGCCCCCCATCAGCAAGAGTGTTTGTGTTTGGGGGAATGATGCCAAGGGGGATTGGGTACTCCCCTCGGCAGACAAAACAAAGCAAAGTGGCACATATGCCAATGGGGATTGGGCTCCCCCATCAGCAAATGAACTGAGGAGGGGGCATGCTGACAGAGGGATTGGGCATCCCCAAAGTCGGCTTGCTGGGGACTGTGAAAGGCAGACAGCGACAGCCGCCGCCATGTTTATTGAAATGTTACACCAGGCAAGGCATGCCCTGCAATGAAGGGGTGCTCCCTCATTGCAGTGGCGAAATCGTTTCAAGTTGGTGGCATGCTTGCAGACTACTGTCATAGCCAGAGTGCTCCTTCATTGGTGACACACAGGCAAGCCCCAAAAGCAGTTGCTGCATTGGCCACAATATTGCCGTACCTCCACAAGCTGCTTCTCCAGCAAGTTGACACAACATGTTTCTTGCGCATGTGCACAAGCAAACATAATAAAAGGCTGTTGAAGGTCAATCAATACATGATAAAAGCATTTTCCACACTGTTTTACACTTTCAGTTAAATAGACCTTCTTGGCAGCAGAACTCTGATATAAATACTCAAGGAAAACATTTTTTATGGAAACCAAAATTGTATAGCCTCAAACATGCCTCGCGGGTGTTTTCTTTCTGATGAGCCTTTTCGGTGTCAGTACAATCTCTGTATTTCTTTTTAAGTTAATATTTTTGATCCCTTTATCCTCCCCATAGCACAGTTCTCCTTGCCCAGGAGAACTGTACTCTCTCCCTATAGCACAGTCCTCTTGTCCAGAAGAACTGTACTCTCTCTCCATAGCACAGTTCTCCTTTTCCAGAAGAAGCAAAACTCAAGGATGGAGAGGAAAGTGGGGTGAGTCTGGGGGTTAGGACACCATCATCAAAGAGGGGTCCAGGTTTTTACCCTGTTGTCCCCAACATCCGGTCTCTGTATGGCTCTGGTGCAGAGGCCCCTTCTTCTTTAGTATTTCACTGGCATGCAAACATCTCTATGATGGTTGTCCTAAGGAAAGGTCACTCTCTCTCTCTACTGTCTGGAGGTTGAGCACCACACCTAGGCAATTCACTTAGAGTACCACTGGCCCAGGGATGGGAGCAGTGTTCAGGTAAAGCTGAACCAGTTTTTCCAGATAGTATCACTTGGTGTTGCATGCCATGCCAGATATTGGCTAACTTAGATCCTAGCATTTATTGACCTACTAGTTCTTTTGCAAAGATTGAATTTGTTGCACTTATGAGGCCATCAAATGAACTATAATTGTGGTGCACTGCTCAGTAATGGGATTCTCTGGTATATGTCGAAAGAGTAAATGTCCCCGACAAGTATGGCAATGGTACTCTGTAAAAACAGCAAAGGTGCAAGGATGGGACTGCTGGGTCCCCAATACAGTGTGTTACTCGCATTAAATTCTATCTAAGAACTCCTGCACACAACAAGGTGTAGGGCAGCCTGGTACAAGGGTAATGAGGTGGCTAATACAGTTTTCCTTAGGGCAAGTGGCCTCTGGTTTGGGAAAAGCCTTTTGTAATAGAGGGCATGCTCACTTCTGTCCAGAGGGGTCTTTCTGACATAAGAGAGCCAGGGTGCTGTCCACCAGGAAAACACCATCCACTCCCAACCCAGAAATAATATGCAGTAACACTGTAAAGTTAACCCTCAAATGACATACAGTACATGTATCTCCTGGCCCTGAGGTCTGGCATAGCCTGGTAAATGTTAAAGAATGACTGGTCCCATAACATCTTAGGGCTGATGGTCCTGGGATTGTGGTATGAGTCTTGCAGTGATGAATCCAACAGTGCAGTGTAACCACCTCATGGGCTCCTCACTCCATGGCATGCAAGGAGTTGGGGTACTGCTCCCCAGGAAACTATCAATAACACAACCCACCTCCACCTTTGGCAGATACTGTAATAGTATGCAATGTTGTATCCCCCAAAGAATGTGAACATTAAGCACAAGGTTGCAAGGTGACACATCTAGAAGGTATAAAAGGGAACAGGTTTATTGGGGAAAACAGGGACTTGGGAACAGGGATCTGAAAGGGAAACAGGACAAGACAGGAAATGCAAATCATAAACAACTGAGCACTGGTTTGATTCCCACTACCCTCTGACACATAATGCCCACAGTGCTGAATAACCTTCTTGGTATACTGCATCAGAATATTCAAAATAGGGGGCAGCATAGCGCAGTGGTTTAAGGCTCTGAGCTACAAACCTGGAGATCTTGGTTTAAATCCCACAACCCCCCACTTGCCTACTGTGTGATGCTGAGCAAGTCACTTAACTTCCCGGTGCTCCCTGGTCACACCTGGAAACAAGCTTTCAGTTTAGTGCATCTCTCCTGGTTAACAATTTGGGGGGGGGTGGAGTCCCTCTGGGAGTTATCACTATCTACATATGTGCATGGTTTAGGTGAGGGGTTCAAAAAACAAAATTATCTGCACATTGGTTACCAAGAAATAAATACAAGAACCATGGCTTAGTGCAAAATTCAAAGAGTTTATTGCTCCAACTATTGGGGATGCACTTACCCCTTAAGGTGATGGGTTGCAGGCCTGCATGAGAGATGGCACAGCACTGATTGTAAAATACCTTGTTTGTTTTGAACCATTTTCTGTATTTGCCACTGTCTGTTATTCTCTGTCATTGCTCTGTAATTCTCCCAGGTTGTGCCTGAAAATAATCATCTCTATGGCTAGGGCACTTGCCTGATAAACAAAAACTAAATAAATAAATAAGATTGCTAGATTATCAGTGGGTGCTGAGCCAAACAATAATCCTAAATAGTTAGCAGAAAGATCAAACCAAACGTTTCTCAAAGCAGCAGTATTTGTTAGTGGACAAAAGAATTCATCTTACAGGTTTTTAGTAATACTGTATTTCTGGAAAAAACATCAGTATATACATTTTTCTTGGCATTGTATGTCATTCCTGAACTGAGATATGGGGCTTGAATTTATAAAGTTTTGCAGTGCCACAAGAGACTTGTGGCAGGGTGTGTGTGACGTAAGTTGCGACTTTTGTCACATCTTGCGGCAAGCACGATTTTCAATGTAGTGTGCCACAAACACCTGCTGCAAGTCCAGAATGTGGGACACAGAGAGTTTGACCACCTTCTCCCTGGTCTAACTTTGCATCTGGGATCGCAGCACAAGCAGCTGTAAAGTGGGGAAAATGTTGCAAATGTGCCACCTCTTTGAAAATTGGACCACTCTGCATCCGAGGGGCTTTGGCGCATCCCCCTTTATGCCAGATGCAGGGCTTGACACAAGCTCTGCATCCACCTTCTAAAATTGTGCCCATAGTGTTGTAAAGTTTATAAATATAACTGCTTTCTGGCCATGCCCACTATAATTAATTTGAGCATCTTGGTGTGGTGGTGTGCTGTTTACCATCAGAAATGTGTGCTAGCACCCACCTAATACATCATCCACAGTAAGAATCAAGCATGTAACGTCAGAAAGTAACCTCATAGGAAGGGAGTTTTAAAAATGGCTATTGGTGGCCATCTTTAATGACTGGAGTCACTAATTATAAAAGTACAGCAGTAATAAAAGCTGTTATTAAAACATCAGCCAGAGTTAAAAATATACTGCCAATGAATCTATTATGCCCAAAATATCAGTAAATACACAGTAGCAGCTTAGACACAGCTAGTGCACTATACCTGAGGGCCCACAAACTCAAAACACAGCAAATGTTCAGCGGCAGTAAAAATGCTCCAGTTGCGGTACGCTTCTCTCTTTTTATGTTGATTGCATGCAGTGCAAGAAACATATTGGGACAGCTTGCTCAGAAGCAGGTTGTGGAGGCTCGGCACTGTTGTGGCCAATGCCCCCACAGCCTGCAAAGGCTTGTCCCACTTCCCCCAATGTCGTTGCACACTGCTAGTGACAGCAGTTTGGAACCTTGCCACCAATCTGTGACAATTTCGCCGCTGCAATCAGGGGCTGCCTCATCATTGCAGAGTCAGCCATCTGCTGCAACGAGGGAGCGACCCGACATTGCAGGGTGGAACTTCCAAACCCTGATATTGTTTGTGAACATGGTGGCGGCTTGCCGCTGTGTTCACAAACAATATAACCCCCCCACCATGTTTATGTGCCGACGGGGGCCCCAATCCCCATCGACTTCGGTGACCCAATGTTGATTTTGCTGACGGGGGAGCCCACTCCCCATCGGCATTCTGTAACCAACTCCCCCCTTTTTATTGTCTGCCGACGGGGTGCCCAATCCCCGTCGGCATAATCTAAGCCCCCCCATTTTGTTGTGTGCTGATGGGGGTGCCCAATCCTCCATTGGCTACTGCTGCCCCCCCCAAAGAAAGAGTCCTTTGACACACTGGGAGCCCACCCCAGCACGCCACATTGTCCTGTAACATAAAAAACAGTCCTGCGATGTCTTTTTTTTTAACCTGAAAAAAGAAATGCTCCCGGTGGTCTCCTTGGCCCCCACCACAACCCGCACCCGCCCACTGCCCACCCTGCCTCCCCACCCCCCACATCATACTTACCTCTGGAGCTTGGTGCGAAGATCTTCGGTGGACCGGGAACATGTCTGCATTCTTCAAAGCCGACTGTGGACTGAGGAAATGCCGGTAAACTGTATAATGGAATAAATAGTGTTTTTTCCAACCTTAATCCATATCTCAATCATTTTTTGGAATTTTGGCACCAAATTTTCAACATGGAGTTTTTGGGACCCCTCTTCATGAATTCTTGAACTGTCATGGCATTAATCAGCCCCAAAAAGTGATTTTGCGGTCACTATGCGGAAGCACCTTCCGGGGCCGATTAATGAAATGACAGTGCAACTGTTCATGAGGTGGGCTGTCAAAAAGCCTATGTTGCAAATTTGGTGGAAAAATCCCAAAAATTACTGTTTTACGAGCGTGTGCTGCACAGTTGCTACGCATGCTCGTAACTTCGTGAATTTGCAATATTTTCACGCCAGATTTTCAACATTGGCATTTTGTCACACCTTCTTGTGAACAGTACAGCTGTCATCATTCACATCCTGGCAGAAATGTGTTTATACACTTCCGGTGCAGAATAGCACGTTTGCTGTGGGAAATCAGTGTTTGGAACAGATTAAGAAAATGACAGTGACACTGTTAATGAGTAGAGGTCCTAAAATGCCTATGTTGAAAATTTGTCCCGATGCTCCATAAAATGACTGTGTTATAAGCGTGCATTGCGCAGTTTGCACGCACGCTCGTAACTTCGCGAAATTATATTTCCACTCCAGATTTCCAACATTGCCATTTTCCCACACCTACTTATGAACAGTACAGCTGTCATTTTTCCCATCCTGGCAGAAATGTGTTTTCGCACTTCTGGCGCAGAATAGAGCGGTTGCTGTGGGAAATCACTGTCCGGGACAGATTAAGAAAATGACAGTGATACTGTTCATGAACAGAGGTCCTAAAATGCCTATGTTGAAAATTTGGTGATGATAGACATCGAATGATTGTGTTACAAGTGTGCATTGCACACTTTCCACGCACCCTTGTAACTTCACAAATTTGTAATATTGTTATGCCAGATTTTCAACAGTGCCATTTTTTCACACCTCCTTATGAGCAGTATAGCTGTCATTTTTCACATCCTGACCAAAAGGTGTTTTCACAGTTCCAGTGCAGAATAACGTGGTAGCTGTGGGAAATCACTGTTCGGGACAGATTAAGAAAATGACAGTGGCACTGTTCATGAGCAGAGGTCCTAAAATGCCTATGTTGAAACTTTGGTGACGAAACTCCATAACATGACTGTGTCACAAGCGTGCGTTGAGGTGTTTCCACGCATCTTTGTAACTTCGCAATTTTGTAATATTTTCACACCACACTTTCAACAATGGCATTTTTCCACACCTTCTTATGAACAGTACAGCTGCCATTTTTCACATCCTGGCTAAAATATGTTTTTGCACTCCTGGCGGAGAATAGCACAGTCACTGTGGGAAATCACTGTTTGGGACAGATTCAGATCAAATGAGTGAGGGGGGGAGTGACCGAGCTCAACTGAGCTCTGTTGGGACTGCTGCAGATTTGTTTGTGGGCAGAAAAAAGGCCAAACGCAAGAGCCCAGTACAAAAGGGCAGCCTACAGCACTGGGAGAATCAGAACGAGAAAGCGAGTGACGGAGAAGAGTGAGCGAACTCACCAGAGCACTGTCAGAACCGCTGCAGATTTCTTTATGGGCAGAAAAAGGCATCAATGCAGGCAGGGGCCCAGTACAAAAGGCCAGTCTGCAGCTGTGGGAGAAACAGTATGAGCGAGTGAGACAGGGGAACTGAGTGAGCTCAATGGAGCTCTATCAGGACTGCTGCAGATTTCTTTGTGGGCAGAAAAAGGCGCCAATGCAGGCAGGAGCCCCGTACAAAAGGGCCGCTTGCAGCACCAGGACAAACAGAATGAGCGAGTGAGAGAGGCAGACTGAGCGACCTCAACAGAGCTCTGTCGGGACAGCTGTGGATTTCTTTGTGGACAGACAAAGGTGTCAACGCAGCCAAGAGCCCTGTACACAATCACAGCCTGCAGCGCCAAGATAAACAGAATGAGTGACAGAGCAGTAGTGAGTGAGCTCAACGGAGCTCTACTGTGACTGCTGTGGATTTCTTTGTGGGCAGAAAATGCTGCAACGCAGGCAGGAGCCCATTACAAAAGGCCAGCTTGCAGCACTGGCCGAAACGGAATGAGTGAGTGAGAGAGCTCAATGGAGCTGTGTCGGGACTGCTTCAGATTTCTTTCTGGCCAGAATAAGCTGCCAATGCAGGCAGGAGCCCAGTACAAAAAGGCAGCCTGCAGTGGCAGGAGACACAGAATGAGCAAGTGAGGGAGAGGGTGAGTGAGCTCAACTGAGCTCTGTTGGGACTGCTGCAGATTTGTTTGTGGGCAGGAAAAG
The DNA here is from genome assembly GCA_016271365.2 of Neoceratodus forsteri. Classification (NCBI taxonomy): domain Eukaryota; kingdom Metazoa; phylum Chordata; order Ceratodontiformes; family Ceratodontidae; genus Neoceratodus; species Neoceratodus forsteri. Next base: position 428,798,719 of record JADMNL010000023.1, on the reverse strand, counting down.
GCAGCAATGCACACAGGGGCCCAGTACAAAAGGGCAGCCTTCAGTGGTGGGGAAACCAGAATGAGCGAGTGAGAGAGGGGGGGAGTGAGCATGCTCAATGGAGCTCTATTGTAACTGCTGCAAATTTCTTTGTGGGCAGAAGAAGGTGGCAACACAGGCAGGAGCCCAATAGAAAAGGGCAGCCTGCAGCGCCAGCAGAAATGGAATGAGCGAGTGAGGGAAGGGGAGTGAGTGAGCTCAGTGGAGCTTTGTCAGGACTGCTGCAGAGTTCTTTGTGGGCAGAAAAAGGTGCCAACAGAGGCAGGAGCCCAGTACAAAAGGGCAGCCTGTGGCGCCAGGAGAAACAGAATGAGTGAGTGACACAGGGGGGAGTGAGCAACCTCAACGGAGCTCTGTCGGGACAGCTGTGGATTTCTTTGTGGGCAGAAAAAGGTGCAAACACAGGCAGGAGCCCAGTACAAAAGGGCAGCCTGCAGCACCGGGAGAAACACAATGAGCGAGTGAGAGAGGGGGAGTGAGTGAGCTCAATGGAGCACTGTCATGACTACTGCAGATTTCTTTGTTGGCAGAAAAAGATGGCAATGCAGGCAGGAGCCCAGTACAAAAGGCCAGCCTGCAGCGCCGGCAGAAACGGGACGAGTGAGTGAGAGAGGGGGAGTCAGCAGGCTCAACAGACCTGTGTCAGGACTACTGTGGATTTCTTTGTGGGCAGAAAAAGCCACCAACAGAGGCAGAAGCCCAGTACAAAAGGGCAGCCTGCAGCGCCAGGAGAAACAGAATGAGCGAGTGAGAGAAGGGGAGAGAGCCACCTCAATGGAGCTCTGTCGGGACAGCTGTGGATTTCTTTTATGGGCAGAACAAGGTGCCAACACAGGCAGGAGCCCAGTACAAAAGAGCAGCCTGCAGCACTGGGAGAAACAGACTGAGCGAGTGACAGAAGGGCAGTGAGCGAGGCCAACACACCAACGCAATCAACATTCGGCATTGACAAATTCTTGTTTAATCAGTTTTGGATGAATAAAAGTATATTTGCTAACAATGAACTGTGACTAAGACATTTGTCAATCTTTCTAGTGCTGACCTATTTTGACTGCCACCTTACACTTGCTGTGTTTTATGTCAAAAAATATATTAGTGTTAAAAAAACTATTTTTGTAATTTTTTTTTTGCCAATGAATGAATACTGCTGCTTTCAGAAGAGGAGGAATCAACTTTTCTGGGCACTCTGAGATTTCGCAGTTCTGGCTCAATACTATCTAACTAATCTCTAGCATGTTAATGAAGGTGCTTGGCCAGGCCTTGGTCAGTACAGTACTCACAAATCCAAGAATGCAACTGCACATCACAGAAACATAGACCGAGAAGGCAGAAAAAGACCAGATGTCTATCCACTCTGCCCATATTCCCATATAATCCCTGGAACCTTCCCTGGAATCTATTGTTGCTCCAAGGTAACCCTCCCCGTCTTATCCCCATTCTCCTCCCTGGTCTTGTTGCCCCAGGCGACCACTATTTCCTTCATTCGGCCCCATGCCTGCTTGAATCCCCTGACCGTATTTGCACCTACCACCTCACCTGACAGACTGTTCCAAGGTTCCACCACCCTTTCCATAAAGAAGTACTTCATCACGTCCCCCTTGAACCTCCCTTCTATTAATTTCCACTTGTGACCACGTGACCGCGAGTTGGTATTGAGGATAAATAATTCCTCGCAGTTTACCTTGCTAATTCCTTTAAGGAACTTGAAGATCTGTATCATATTTCCCATCTCCCTTCTGGTCTCCAGTGAGTACGTATTTAGTGCCTTGAGACACTCCTCATAGGATCTGCCCTGCTGGCCCTGAATCATTTTTGTTACTCAGCGCTGCACTGTTTCCAGCCTTTCCCTGTCCTTTCTGAGGTGAGTGCTCCAGAACTGGGCATGGTACTCCAAGTGAGGCTCACCAGGGATCTGTACAGTGGAAGTATTACCTCTTTTCTTCTGGTATCAGTACTCCCCCCTAATACATCCCAGCATCCTGTTATCCTTGCTATAGGCCATGTTGCACTGGCTCATTTATTTAAGGGAGTTACTGATGATAACTCCTAGATCCTGTTCCTCTTCTGTAGTTCTAAGTCTCACCCCAGTCATTCAGTACTCCATCTTGGAGTTCCTTTTCCTTAGGTGCATTACCTTGCACTTTTTGTCATTGAATTTTAACTGCCAGACCTTTGACCACCCCTCTAGTTTTTGTAAGTCCCTCTGTATATCTCTTTTTCCCTCATCACTATCTACCCTCCCACATAGTTTTGTGTCATCTGCGAAGAGACATTGCCTACCCTGAATTCCCTCACTAATGTCACTAATAAACATGTTGAAGAGGACCGGAAGAGGACAAATCCCTGTGAATCCCCACTCAAAACCCTGCCTTTCCTCTGATTTAACCCTGTTGACCACCAGCCTCTGCTGCCTCCCCTTCTAGCCAGCTACCCACCCAGTTCACTAAAGGAATAATGCCCGACAGGGTGGGTGTTATACTGGGATAACATCCCACCTTGGGTGGTTGGGGCCAAGGCCACAGGCTGAGGGCATCCAACACCCGAGAAGGGATGTTATCCCAGCTTAGAAAATGGGATTTTTCCTTGCTGTCATCTGATTGGCCAGTGCCCCTAAAAAAGGGGTACATTAACTTTCAATAGATGACCAGCAAGGAAAAACTCCCGGCCACCTGATCAAAACACCAGCTGTCATATCAAAGTGCCGCACCGTCACTTTTTTCAAACCTGCTGAGGCAAGGGAAAATCAGCTGTCACCTCAAAAATGTCCGATCACTATCCAGTCAATTTTGACGTAGTAAACATCCTAAAAAAGAAACAGGGTACTCACCGAGGATGAGGAACGTGAACTGGAGCTGAAAATAAACCGACCTGACCAAAAAAAAGCGAAAGTAAGTGACTGTTTCTTAGCACTAAGTGACAACCAGCTAGACAGCATAGAAAACGAAAGGCAAGAGCAAAATACAGTAAAAAACACTAAGTGGCCATATCAGTTTTCGAAGAGTGGGCAAACCATAACAAAATAACAATCGAGTGGCAAACAATAAATTTTGAAACCCTCAACGAATACCTCAGGCGCTTCTACGCTGAGGTCCGTACCACAAGCGGGTCTGAGTACTCCGTGGCTGGCTACTGTGCTCTCCGAGCAGGCACAAACTGTCACTTAGGCACCACGGACGTTAGAAGGCCGGTAAGCATCATCGGGGACCCAGTCTTTAAATCATCTAACAATGTCCTGCGAGCTGTATTAAAATGGCTATGTAAACACCACAAAGATACATCCACACACTACCCTGCAATTACAGAAGCCGACCTCCAAAAGTTACGTACCAGTCCAGCCCTAGATCCCGAAACCGCGCCTGGGCTAGTAAAAGTCTGGTTTGCCGTACAATTACACATGGCCAGGCGCGGCAGGGAAGGACTGAGAGACTTAACCAGAGACAGTTTTCTAGTAAAACAAGATGAAGCAGGCAATCATTACATCACCTTAAGCCACAATCAGGAAACCAAGAATCATAAAAATCCTCAGGAAATCAATAAGGAAAACACCAGAGGTTTCATCTTCGAGCAGAGAAACAGCCCATTCTGCCCTGTCACCTCGTTCCTTAAATACCTTGAAAAGTGCCCACCTGATGCCACAAGTTTCTACCTCCACCCGAAACGCCTACCACAAGAAAAGCTCAACCACCTAACATATTGGTACAGCAAAGAACCAATGGGCAAAAATTACTTGGGATCCTTGATGCCGAAATTAAGTGAACAAGCAAACCTATCTAAGCGGTATACTAACCATAGTATACGCGCCACGGCAGTGCAGCTCCTCTCACAAGCAGGACTCAGCACAAAGGAAATTGTCGCAGTTACCGGCCGCCGATCTGAGCAAAGTCTCGCAACGTACTGGGCACCATCCACATCAGACCGAAAAGCGTGGAGCTCTATATTAAGCGCAGCAAACGGAAATCCTAAGCAAGACTTCTCAAGAGAAGCACCAGAACAGGAGAGTAATCAGCAAGCAAACCAAGCCAGCTGCAGCAGCCTGCCATCTACAGACGGTTCATCGCTAGGAACAAGCAACGTTTTCCAGCCCTACAACTGCACGTTTAACAGCCCAATCCAGTTCATCACATACCAAAAATGAATCAAACCCTCAGCAATTTCTTGTTTTCTCCACACCCTAAAGTTAAAAGTTTAAAAAAACGTGGTTTACCAGCGTTTATGTTTATTTCAAGTGTCCCAAAAAGGGACTATTTTTTTCTTTAACACAGTTTAACTCATAAAATGTAAAAAAAATAAAAAGTATTTATTGTTCACACTGCAAACATTGACTCTCTCTATTTATTTTGTAAAGAACCCCATTTTCTAAGCACAATAATGCCCTCCAGGGTGGGCGGTATGGGCAATACCGGACCGCCCAGGGGTTATAAGGCCCTCCGCCCCTCATTACACCCCTGAGCGGTCCGGTATTGCCCAATACCACCTACCCTGTCGGGCATTATTGCTTGCATAACACCAGCCCTGGAGGGCATTATTCCTATTATACAATGACTTGCTGTTATATCTAGAATAAAAAAATAATTTGAAAGAATATTGTTTGTGTGTAAAAATATTTTTGTTTCTTAAGATGTAATCAAAGCAAATGCAAGTGATGCAAATGCAAACAATCAGCTGGGATGTTATGCCAGGATAACATCCTTGCTGTGGTGGCCAACTGACAAATCAGAAACCAGAATTCTTTCTTGCCATTGTATAATACAGTTTTAGCCACAACCAGGTCTTTCATCTTTTTGGGCAGTCATTTGTGTGGTTCTGAATCAAAAGCCTTACTGAAGTCAAAGTACAGCAGAGTCACAGCGGGACCCTTAACTACTTTCTTGGTCACCCAGTCAAAGAAAAAAATGAGGTTAGTCTGACAAGACCTTCCTGCCATGAAACTGTGTTGTTTACTATCTTGTAGCCCATTGCTCTCTAGGTAATCCAAGAGGTCCACTTTGATTAGTGATTCCATCAGCTTCCCCATGATGGAGGTCAGACTGACAGGCCTGTAATTCCCTGCTTGCTCCCTATCCCCCATTAAGCGGTACAACATCTACCATGCTCCAGTCCCTTGGAACTTCCCTGGACCTAAGTGAGCTGTTGAACATCCCAGCCAGTGGCTTAGCCAGTTGTGCTGCTAATTCCCCAAGTAGCCTCAAATGCAACCCATTTGGTCCTGGGGCCTTATCTCTCGTAAGGGCTGCCAGCCCTTTCAGGACCCTCTCGTTTGTAAGCATTGGCTGCTTCATTTCCAGGACCCCCTTAGCGGCTGCTTTGATACCACTTTCTGGCGTGGACCCATCAGTCATCAGTCTCTAAGTGACATCCTCCCTGAAGATTCTGCAGGCAGGCTTGGTTAAAGGTGTGGCAAACCAAAAGTGCTTCCAGGAGTTGAATGGTGTGGGCAGTGATGAATCCTTTGGATCTCCTACTGGGTCCTCCTCATTCCTTGGAGGGCACTATCCCCATTACAATCCTGAAGGCAGGAAGGCACTCAAGGTATTTGTGTGTTAGGCCCTGTACAGGGATGAATCCATGCAGCAGGAACTGAAACAAGAAGCTGGCTTCTGTCACAGAACATGATCTGTTGCAAGGCAATCTCTGCTCCAATTGCTAATGTCCTGGGTGGGCACTCCAGTCATCAGACTCTGAAACCGGTTGCAGAGTCCCAAACAGAAAACACTGGTGTTGCTCAGCACAGAGGCTAAGCAGAAAACTCTGGTGGTGCTCACCACAGAGACCGAGTTGAAAAATGCCCATCTGTCTCACTCAGTTGGTCTGGCAGATCTGGATTGGTGCTTGACCCTGCAGCAGTCACCACACAACACCAGTACCTGTTGTGTGAATCTCTTCAAAGGGGAGGTTCTGAAGCAAAGGAACCTTCTGATTTGCTGCTTGATTCACACTTTTTTCTGTGAACTGATTTCCTCTGTCTGCAGGACTGACTGATTGATTGATCAAGTTATGCGAGGCTCTCTTTGGTTTCTGATTGGTTTGTGTGTTTCATGACTTTGCCTGCTGCCCCTGCTCAAGTCCATGGGAGATCAGGGGAATCAGGATGGTGGCATCCTGTCTTAAAGCTTGGTTTTATTTTATTTTGTCATCTGCCTTCATTCTAGCTTCAGGATGATCTTCACAGTTCCACTGGCACCCAAAATAAGAAAGTGGCTACTTAAGCAATAATGACTGAAGAGTTGGTCGTTTCCTAGAGATTAATGACTGGCTGGGGGAGAAGGGTGGCCCGAGGTGCAGCCGAGGGCCACCCCAATCCAGTTGGCCATTAATCAAGGGGAAATGACTGGCTCTGAGGTCATTATTGAGATTATAAGGCTAATCGCAATAATGACATCTTTTTAAAGACATTTTCTGTGGCGGCAGTGGAGGCGCAACAGTGGGAAGTACAGAGTGGGTGCCGTGCTGGTCACTGCTTAGAGATTTCAGACCCGCACAGCAACCAGTCACGGATGGCGGTGCCATCATGAATAATTAATTAGACTTATAATTCTTCTTTGAGCCCAACCCCTGTTTTCCATTTATGGGGGCAGAAATAGGGATGATGAGTCAACACAAGTGCTCCTACACTGTACTTTGATTGGTGCATCAAATTTCATGCCTGCTTGGCTGGTAGCTTCATATTTTTCAAACAGTGGTCCCCCATCATGGGAAAGAGGCTCATTGATCCCTCAGTGTGTGATGGAGATGTGCACCCAGTGATACAAAGAAGAGATCTGCTGTGGCTGTTCAGATTCTGGCCCCCACTGCATTCCCAAGGGGTTAGGAGCAAAGGGTGCATTCAGCTGGCAGTCACAAAAGTTTCCTCAGGTGGAAGGGGAGATGACTGCTGGCAGCTCCCAGAAGCATGTGTCAAAACTGGCACTGAACCCTCAGCCAACTGCTGGTAGAATTTGTACTTGGCCATTAAACTTTATTAGCTAGCCATCTTGACTCATCTTGAAGAAGGTAATCTTTCAATACCTACACCAGACTAATCCCATGCACCTTGTTCATCTTTAGTTTTGAGAAAAAAAAAATACATGTGAACACACATCGGTTGCATCCCTCTGTGATCCTCTACATCAAATACGATGATGCTGCCAAAAATGAAGAGAATTGAAATAAACATTCTATTCACACTAAGTGCATGAAACCCACTACATGAATTATAGATATATGCCCATCAAGGACTTCACAGATAAACTAGAGGAGGGGGCTATACAATGCAGTAATATAACATTATAATAACAGGAGCTTTAAACCAAATCATTCCCCACAACCCCTGCCCTCCCCCACTTGCAATTAAATAACTGCATAATTCCAGAAGTGAAACATATATGTCACAAATGGTATAGCAGGGCCAAAAGTGTGGCTACTTGGCCCCAAAGCCCAAGTACCCAGAAACAGTATTGCAGTCTCAGTCAAGGGTAGTGAGGCTCAGCATGCAGAAATCAGTCAGTTCCTTACTCCACTGCCCCCTCATTGTCTTCATTAAGGTATTCTTGGTGCGCCTGAGAGGAGACAAGAGCTCAGTCTGCTGCATACACAAGTCAAGGGTATCGGAAAGATGGGAGCACAGAGAGATGTTTTAGCTGGTGTCAACCAGCAAGACATGCCCTGAAGCTGTGCTGCAAAATTTGGGGGTAACATTAGGAAATGGTTTTACTTCCAGAGTTTGGAGAACCAATGGAACAGCCTCCCAGCAGAGATAGCGGATATAAAGACGGTATGGGTTTTCAAGGTAAACCTGGAAAAATGTCAGCTTACCAAGGAAATCAATGGATGCCCAGGTTAGCAGAATGGATAGGGAAGTCCTATAAATTAGTACAAGTTGCACAGCATGCTGATTCATCTCTGCTTATGAAGTGCACGTGGGGGCAGCCTGATGTAGTCCCTTCTGATCTTAAATTACTATGATACTAGGTGTGCCTCAAGCAATGAACTGGCTGTCTCGTTACTCAGCTGCAGATCTAAAATGGCATCTCCTCACACACACAAGATGTAGAGTTGCTGGGAAGAACAGACTTGCTAATATACAACACTTTTAAAGATGTTTCTATAGATGAAATGTCCTTAAAGCTTTGTTTGAGTGTGCAAATAAAACTTCTGGATATAGCAATCTTGTCGCCCTGAAGCTTCAGGTCCCTCTGATCTTCTAACACCAGTAGCCAATCTTCTGGAGGCTCTAGTATCACCAGCACAGTCAGACCCCTCCTGGCACCATCTTGTCATGTGTCTGGAAGACAAAAACCCACATAAGCACTGCACCACATGGAGGTGTGTGCACGCCCTCAATAAGTAACTTGTGTACAGTTCCAAGCAATTGATAAGCATTGATTTGCAGATCCCCACCAACCTCACGTTGCTGACCCTTATTTGATTTTTCCAGGTCCCCAGTTTGTTTCACATATACCAAAGTCCCTTGGCTCAGAAATCTTTAGCCTAACAACTGTCACCACTGCTTTAGTATTGGTGACATACTGTTCTGAATACCACTCTGAATCATCGATCTGAATGTCCACTGCTAACAGTTATTTTTTATTCATCTCATCAACATTTTCTTCTACAGTACGTGCTAGGAAATATACAAAGGGATGGTGCAATCCACAGTAATAGATAAGGCCTGCCCTATTGAAGTCCCCCACACCCACCCCTGCAATGGGAAACAATTCATTGACCTGTTTGGAGTGAGAAGGCTGATTTCCCTGCAAGGTTTTCAGGTCCATCCTAAGCACTTACGGTTAATAGGTACACAAATTGTACAATATGCATGAATTGTATATAGGTAAAAAGCAAAAAATAAATTCATACATATCTTATTCATGTTTTATATCTTCTAGCTAGGCCATTGGATGACATGCGTATTAGTCTTTTAGCAGTTTCCCACTATTGGAGTTATGAGTAGGTCGATAGCTGCTGTTAATCTTATGGTGGTTTTAAATTGAACTGCTTTTTATCTCACTATATAATCTAAAGCCAAGCTATATAATTCACTAATAGGTCATGGTGTCAAACCTCATAGTTCAGAGTTTGGATGTCAAAAATCTTGTAATTCATCACTATGACTGCAAACCCATGAATTACAACTTGCAGCTGTCGGTCACCTGTTTTACAAGAGACTTGCAGAAAGCAAAGCAGGCAATTAACAATAACTTCCTGATTTAACCACAGAATGAAACAGAAACTTCTATTCAACCCCCGGCCCCACCACTACCCATCTGGCAAACCCACCAGAACTTATATAATTATTATTTTCTTTTAACAAATAGACCAAACTTAGCTGATACTTACTGTAAGTAAATAAGGCTACTAATAACTTCCTGATTTACTTACAGAACCAAACACAAACTTCTATTCAACCCCTACCTCACCACCAGCCATTTGGTAAACTCCACCTATAATTTTTTTTTTTAAATAAACCAAACTTTGCTGACTTTGTTTTCTTTAGATACATAAAAGGAGTCTAACTGAGGCTGTGTATTTGCTCCTTAGACGCTGCTCAGTGCTCAGCAGTATAGCCTAGAGGTTAGAGTAATGAGCGGTAAAACGAGCTTGCTACATCCAGCAGACCAGACACTGGTTTGATTCTCACAACCTCTACTTGTATACTGTGTGACCATGAGCAAGTCACTTAACCACCCAGTGCTCCCAGGTTGCCCCTGAAAACAGGCACTTGTGCCTAGTGGGCCTTACTTGGTTACCAAAGACTAAAATTAAAAAAAAGAAAACCCTGTTCATTTGTCTGCGTCTGCAGAGCAGAGCAAATTACAATGGCATTTACAATCCCTTTTATCAATCTAAAGAAAGTAAAATCAGCTACGATTTTTAGAAAAAGATTTGTCTGGGGCCCAGTGGGGATCATTATGTTGGTGGAGGGGGCTTTGTCAGGCTATATTTATCTTCCTCATAATTGGAGGTGGTAGGGAGTTTTGAATGCAGTAGCCTTATTTGATGGTTTATTTGATGGTTTCTTAGCCAGGTATAGTATACTGTATAAAACTAAGAGACATTATACTCTAAGATAGATAATTTCATCTCAGGTTTCTGGTGAAAGTTACAATTAATCTTTGTTTTTGTGTTTTAATATGTCTCCAGAACCCTTTGATGGAATTACAGTCTTGTAATTTACAGATGAACATAATTTATTCTATGACAACAGAAACGAAGAGTGCTGCATTAGCATGTGAGCTACACATAGATCAAAAGGGCTTGATTAAACAAACACTGAAAGTAGAAATAGAGTTTGAACTGATGTTTTCACCATCGGTCTTCTTCAGGAATTATCTATAAAGAAAAAAAACAAAGTTAGTCAAGAGGGAGAGTAAATGCAGGGATATGTCTATTTATACAATGCCAATGGGTATAAAATTGCAAATAAAAGCATTTATTTTCATAGGCAGGGGAGGTGGAGTGAAAATAAATCATTTATTTCCACTCTAGCTCAGAGAATAATGAATATTTCCACTCAGTTGCATAATGTTTTTAACAGAATCTTCCTTTATACTTAACATTCTGTCTGGGCCAGCCAGTACAAAATGGCTCAAAAAACATTAGTTTACAACTGGTATTGCACAAATAGCAACCAAACCTACCAGCCCCTGGCACTGTATAAATGGTATATTCCATGGGCTGCAGGAAAACAAATTATTTAGTTTGAATGGCTGAGTATGACCTCTATAGATCTCACTTGTGGCTCCACTACTCTTGAGTTCAATAGAAGTCATAACCAGCCTATCAAAATAAATCATTTATTTTCATGCAGCCTATGGCATATCCCATCTATCTATCTATCTATCTATCTATCTATCTATCTATCTATCTATCTATCTATCTATCTATCTATCTATCTACAGACAGTATCCATCTGTCTGTCTATCTATCTATCTATCTATCTATCTATCTATCTATCTATCTACAGACAGTATCTATCTGTCTGTCTGCCTATCTATCTACCTACCTACCTACCTATCTATCTATCTATAGATGGTATCTATCTATCTATCTATCTATCTATCTATCTATCTATCTATCTATCTATCTATCTATCTATCAACAGTATCTATCTATCTCCACCTGTGTACAGACAGTATCTATCTATCTATCTATCTATCTATCTATCTATCTATCTATCTATCTATCTATCTATATATATTTGATAAAGGATCAGGAGATCCAAAATGCGTCAGGCATGCATTTTAGCAGCATCTGCTGTTTTTTAATCACATTTGTCTAACTGGAAATAGAGACAACAACAGCACATTTTGAACATGAATATGGAGCTATAGTGTCATCTTTATGGGGGTGGTGAGTGCCCAGTTGTTGTTTGTGTAAATACTGCTGTCTTTTTACTGTGAGCACCACATTCCCAGTGAGGACTTTTTTGTCTTGTACGTTATCTATCTATTCATAGATACTGATATAGATATATATTAGGGGTGCAGTCGTGCCCCTATAGTTAGGGTTGAGTAGGCACTTCAATGTTAAACTCAAAATTTTGTTCTTTAATAACTTTACAACTGATGAATGGATTTGCATGAAATTTGGTATGTGCTGTCATGTGGTGCAGATCTCATGATCTAGCAAGTTTTGTTCAGGTCAGATGTGCAGTCTCTGAGTTACAGAGAGGTGAAAAAAAACATGTTTTTATCCATCGACTTTGCTGGGATTTTTCTTTGAACTTGCCTACAGACCAGAGGGTTTGTTTGTTTGTTATGACATTTTCAGGACAGAAAGGGACTACCCCCACAGATGTGCCTTTCGTTAGTCTGGTAAAAAAAACAATAAGCCATTTTTAAGTTATTGCAATTTAAAAATTTTAAAAACTCATTTCTGAGCATGCTCAGTAGGCACTTCAGTATAGCTGGTTGATACGAAGGAGGAATCCTACATTGTATGAGAAAATTCCTCTTTCATTTGGCCACCATCTTGTTTCCAGTTTGCCTGAAATTCAGATTTGGAAACTTCCCAAAATGATATTCTGGGGAGGAACCAACACATGAAGCTTGCTTATTGTGACCCCGTAGGTGCATTCTGCACTTTACTGTTCTGAAAATGCCCTTAAAATGTGTGTTATTTAACATTTAAATTCTTTGTTTGTATTGCGTCATACGACGTAGGAGCTTAGTTTGTATAACGAGATACGAACTAGGATCCTACTTCGTATGACTCTGATACAAACAAAGAATGTAAATGTGGATATCTCAGCCATTTTTTTGGTATTTTCTCACCAGATTTTCAACATAGGCATTTTGGGATCCTATGTCATGAACAATGTCTTTGTCATCTCGTTACTCCATTCCAAAAGGTGATTTCATGGTCGCTGCACAGAATCACCTTTCGGGACTGATTAACGAAATGACAGTCCCAGTGTTCATGAGGGGAGTTCCAAAAAAGCCAATGTTGAAAATGTTGTGCAAAAAAATCTAAAAAACGGCCATGTTACAAGTGTGCATTGTGCAGTTTTTTTATGCACACTCGTAACTTCACCAATGATTAATATTTTCACTCCAGATTTTCAACATTGCCATTTTCACACCTCCTCATAAACAGTACAGCTGTCATTTCTCACATCCTGCCTTAAATGTGTTTTTGCACCTCTGGTGCAGAATGGCATGTCATTGCATGAAATCAACTTTCAGGATGGATTAACCAAATCACAGTACCAGTATTCATTAGGGGAATTCCCAAAAAGCTCATGTGGAAAATTTGATTAAAAAATTCCCCAAAATGTCCACATTACGAGTGTGCATTGTGCAGTTTCTACGTGCACTCGTAACTTCGCCAAATTTAATATATTCCCTCCTGATTTTCAACATTGGCCTTTTCCACACCTCCTCATGAACAGTATACAGCTGTCATTTTTCACATCCTGCCCAAAACATGATATTGCACCTGTGGTGCAGAATGGCGCATTCACTGTGCAAACTCAAATTTCAGGACAGATTAACAAAATGACAGTGACATTGTTCATGAGGTGGGGTGCCAAAAATGCTATGTTGAAAACAGTGAAAAAAATTCTAAAAATGTCTGCATTACATGCATCCATTGAATTGTGGCACCCGTATCTCAGAAACGATTCAAGATATGGATTTTTCACTCTCTGCAGCTTAGTTCACCTTTAGGTAGCACCCATGGAGGTTTCGAAGTCATGATTGCAACTGCAGTGGAATTTTTTCCATAGTTGCTACGATTATTGAGATATTACTAAATGAGTGTTACAAGGGTTACTTTTCATGATGATAGGGCTGCAATATGTCTGTACTTATGTATAAGTGGGAGCACAGGGCCCAGAGGTCCACACTCCCACTTATGCATATCATTATGCAATAATGCGTAGCGTGAGTGTAGCGCAGGGCCTGGAGGGTCCGCACTCCCACAACCACCTACCAGTTACATTACACTTTCTCACAAAGAAGGGAAATTCATTGCAAAAAACTATGTTAATGCATCAGTTAGGGTTTTTATTAAAGCATGAAAAGCTGGGAAATTTGACGTTAGGGTTATCAACCCAACACCCCTCCACCCCCACCCTCCACACACCAACAGGCTTCAGGGTGAGCCTTGGAGTCATTGGGCTAACTCTCACCTCATTCTCCTATACTGAACCACCTCGTCTTGTTTACACATGGAATGGGTGAGAGTTAGTGCAGATGACTCAAAGGCACCCCAATGCCTGTTGGTGTGAAATGGTGAGTGAGGGTGGAGTGGTAAGGTTGTAATGTAATTTAATTTACCAGCTTTTATGCTTTAATAAACCCTAGCTGATGCATTAACATAATTTTTTACAGTGAATATATATATATATATATATATATATATATATATATACACTCTATATATGTGAGAAAAGAAAATGTGTTAGTGGATCTTACAGAAAATGTTCTAATAGATAAGCTTAGAATAGAAACTGGATAAAAAAACACTGTGTTGATTGGGTTGGATAGACATTAAGGAAAAGTAGGAGTGAAAAGGATGATTGGTCATCAAGTAGGGTCTAATAAGTAAGTAAAGATAGAAGGCTGAAAAGTAACAAGTGTGGGGGAAGGAGTCAGGACTACCAGGAGCAAAGATATATGGATCTGGAAACATAGCCCAAATGCCTGTGTGAGTATACACCCACACATAGATACATACATAGATACATAGACAGTGTCGGCAGATAAGGGCCTGTGGCCCACCCAGTCTGCCCATTTGAGCTTGTAAGTTCAGTTTATGTTTTCCTAGAAGTCTGTTGCCCCTTACCCCTGACCTCCAGAATTCCTTTATGTCTATCCCATGCATTCTTAAATCCCGTGATTGTTTCAGCCCCCACCATGTCCTCTGTCAGGGTGTTCCACTTGTCCACCACTCGTTCTGTGAAGAAATTCTTCCTCACCTTTCCTCTGAATCGTCCTCCCTTCAACTTCATCCCATGCCCTCTAGTCCTGGAACATCTTTTTCGCTTAAAAATAGTGTATTCCTGCAGCCTGTTCCTCCCTGTAAGATACTTGTATCTCTCTATCATATCCCCTCTCTCCCTCCTCTCCTCCAGGGAGTACATGTTCAGTTCCTTCAACCTGTCTTTATAGGACTTGTAGATGCAATCCATGCACCATCTTTGTTGCCCTCCTGTGATCCTGCTCTACCCTGTCTATGTCCTTACGTAGGTATGGTCTCCAGAACTGTACACTGTACTCCAGGTGGGGCCTCACTAGTGTCTTGTATAGCGGAATTATGACCTCCCTTTTCCTGCTGGTGATGCCCCTGCCTATACATCTCAGCATCCTATTTGCTTTACCTGCTGCCTTGTCACACTGTTTACCTACCTTGAGGTCATCAGAGATGATAACCCCAAGATCCCTTTCCTGCTTGGTGCATGCTATATCCTCACCCCCCAACTGATATATTGTGCCAGGGTTTTTGTGCCCCATATGCATTATCTTGCACTTCTTTGCATTGAATTTCAATTGCCAAACCCCTGACCATTCTTCAGGTTTCTGCAGGTCCCTTCTCATTCTGTCTACACCCTCTGGTGTGTCTACTCTGTTACAGAGCTTTGTGTCATCAGCGAACAGTGAAATTCTGCCTTCTAGGTCCTGCGCAATGTCACTGATGAAGATGTTGAATAGGACCGGTCCCAGCACTTATCCCTGTGGTACTCCACTGGTCACTCTTCCCTCTGTGGAGTGACAGCCATTTACCACCACCCTCTGTGTCCTGCCACTGAGCCAGTTACCTACCCACCACACTACTGTCCTGCCCACACCCATATTCCCCAGTTTGTGTAATAGTCTTCTATGTGGCACAGTGTCAAAGGCCTTGCTGAAGTCCTGATAGGCCATGTCCACTGCCCTCCCCTGATCCACCTCCCTAGTCACCCAGTCAAAAAATTCAATGAGGTTGGTCTGACATGACCTCCCCCTGGTGAAACCATGCTGCCTTGGGTCCTGTAGTCCATTGACAACCAGATGTTTCAGCAATCTCTCCTTCAGTAGTGCTTCCATGATCTTCCCCACTACCGAGGTGAGGCTGACTGGTCTGTAGTTCTTATTGAGCTGGCTTGGATAATGCACCATTTTGTTATTCACAGGGGATATGCATAAAGAACAGTGGAATGAGTACTGTCCTAGGTCACCAACTAGCCCCATTACCTGGACCCTTCCAGTAGAGATACTGTCATTCACTAACATCAACACATTCCACTGATGCTTCCCTTCCATTCCAGTACACTTTCTCTCTACAGAACGATCACAAGGAACCAACCCATTCTGCCAGATGATGCTTGTGTCTGGGCTTCCTTTACTGAGCCATCTATTGCCTCATACTGCGGGCCACCCAATCTTAAGAGTCACCTGGTACATAGCTATCTCCACAGTCCTAACCATTCTATGATATCAGGTACCAAGGAATACAACAGAAGCTGCTTTTACAAATTCATCTCTGGAGGTTGCCAAAATCCAAGGTCCCACAGGCATTTTCTGCATAACAAGGATTTCTCATGCATTTCCAGCATGTAGTATATGGTCTTCTTTTCAGGAAGTGGCCAGAGAAAAACTACAGAAACCAAACTTATCACCTGCTTAGGTTCCAGGCATGACTCTGAATTGAATGACAGACTTTTTTCCTACTAACTCATCATTCAGCTGCTTTATGTTTTACCACTGAACATATTCCTTTTTGTTCACCCCTCTGTTATATTGACATTCATGCATGAATGGTATGTGTGTACATGTGGTAATGCCTGCACACATACTATATCTATTCAAGGTACATGTGGGCATTCATATATGGGTAAGTGTGCTTTATGTGACTACCCATGTTTCTTTTCTCCTGTATTTCCTGACTCCTTTCACCCACACCTTTCACTGTTTGGCCTTCTAAGTTTACCCACTTGATGACTCGCCATCTCTTTTATACTTACTCTTTCTTAAAATCTTGTCTTCCCCATCCACACAATTTTGTTTTCCAGCTTCTATTTTAACTACTGTAACATATCATTATTTTTCTTTAGGATCATCCACCTAGTTTTCTTCCCAACATATACTATATCCCTGCTTTCACTCTACTACCTTGCTTATTTTTTTTTATAGATACTACCTGAAAAAGGCCTATGGTTGAAACATCAATTCTAACTTTATTTTCTATTTTTGGCCTTCATTTAATATTACCCTTTTTAAATTTATTCTATGTATTTTGCATGTTTGGCTCTTGTTCTGGTTCTGTTTCTTAATTGCCTGACCTGAAATCTGCCAGAACTGCAAAACCCAAATCAAACAACATACTATGATTAGAACAGGGGTGGTGATTCCATATTTTTGGTTCTGTTGATGTCACTGACCTTTTGAGCTTTGCTCCCATGGTTTATGAGCCTTGTAATTCACAGCTACTGTACCTATTGAATATTCTTTATATAAAATATGTGTGCTACAGTATACATAGAATGAATAATGGGTAAGGGTGGTATACAAGGCTGTATACCCATTGAGGAGGCTACTTGGGGTTATAAGGCCATGATGAGCCTGAAGGGTGAGTGGCTTTATTGCACTAATTAGCCCCTGAGATGGGTATACTTCCGAGTGCTCAATCCTTACCCATTTTTTGTTGAATATAATGCATTAAGATGGTTATTGTTATGGAGATCACATTTGTGATCATGTTATGGCACCTGAAGGTCTCTTGCAGCAAGCTTGGCAAGGTGTGTAGTGAATGCAGGTAGGGATTTGTGGGATTTCTGGGTTTGGGAGGAATTTGTGCATCTTTTTTTCAGATTAGTTTGCAGCTTGTTAATTGGTTTGGCTAGCTTCCTTAATGATGTGTTAATTGTGTTATCTGTATTGTCCCATTAATTGTTTGATTAGTGCAGGTATATAGCCTTAATAAGTGTAGGTATATAGCTGTAATTGTTTAATTAGTGCAGGTATATAGCTGTAATGGTTTGATTAGTGCAGGTATATAGCTTTAATTAGTGTAGGTATATAGCTGTAATTGATTGATTAGTGCAGGTATATAGCTGTAATTGATTGATTAGTGCAGGTATATAGCTGTAGTCATAGGTATACGAGGAAATAAATGCTGGCATTTCCTATGGGGAAAAGTTCCCATCCATGTATTAGATAGATAGATAGATAGATAGATAGATAGATAGATAGATAGATAGATAGATAGACAGACAGTTAGACAGACAGATATTGATATATAGTGTTGGGTAATCCAATAGCAACTAAGATCTAAAAATGGTGTAACTTAATTTATTCCATGGCAACTATTATCACGCTAATAACAAATTAAATACAGTGCACTGGTGGCCAAGTGATGCCCAATACTCATTTGCAGCTTTGTTTTTTTAGTTTTTCGTATATTCAATTGTTTAAACATGAAGTGCTTTTCTATTGAGAAGTATGGTAGGGCACTCAATGGCAGACTGCTTTTAAGGAAACTAGTGCCACATAATTAGTGGGACGTTTTCAGAGGACAATCTTGTGTTCATGATGTGCTATAAAAAAACATTATAGTCTTGAAAGTTGTTGTCAGAGGCAGAAAGTCTAAATCTGCATTTTAATGAAGCCCAGCAAGGATCAGTGACGAGCTGCATA
Source organism: Neoceratodus forsteri (assembly GCA_016271365.2). NCBI lineage: Eukaryota > Metazoa > Chordata > Ceratodontiformes > Ceratodontidae > Neoceratodus > Neoceratodus forsteri. The sequence continues at coordinate 428,780,585 of JADMNL010000023.1, read as the reverse complement.
AAAAGCATGTTACAGACTACAGAGGGATGTACTTAATAACTTAGTAGACCTTCAGTGGCAGACAGAGATTGCTTATTTGAAATATGATGGCACTAGAACAGAATGCTTTTTGACATTCTGTGTTGGTGTGTGTCTTATTTCAATATTATATTCCAAGGTGCCTTGTATAAGAAAGAGAAAATGTGTGTGTGTGTGTGTGTGTGTATTGGGGGGGCGGGGGCACAGGGACAGAGAGAGACAGAGAAAGATAGAGACATTGCTTATAATTGTGAACTACATCACAGGGCCACATTTTTAAACTACTGTGAGAGTGCAAAAGAGACATTTATTCAATTATATTCTGCTGCCTTTTTATTTGTAGCAAGCACTATTTGAATATGACCCGCATGGCATGCATAACTTTGACTGGGCAAGGGCAGGTACTTGGGATTTGGAATGGGGTAAGATTACAAATATAATGACACTGATATGACTGTGAGAAGGTGTAAAACAAATTTAGTGGTCAGATAACCAGTGGCAACTAAACATTACTAGTGGGCTGGCTCATTGGTGCTGCAGCTGAGCAGCCACTTGTGACTGCAATGACCAGGGCTTAAGAGTGAGGGTGGGACGTCACAGGCTGGTGGGGGGGGATTGAGTGTCCTAGTAGACGCTCTCTTCCTCGGAGGGAGGACAGCGTGGCCTCACTCTGTCACCACTGCCTGTAGGAGTACAGGTGGTAGTGTGGCAGACAGGGTATATGGAGGGGAGATATTGAAGAATGCATGGTGGGGTACGGCACTTCCACTGGGACAGCCATCCTGGTGCTGAAGCCTCCATGAGGAGGGAAATTGCAGCAGAGGGAAACTAAGGGGTAAATCCCCTCCATCCCCCTTCATGATAGCCAGATGACGCACTGGATTGAAGAGGCAAAAAAATTAAAAATAAGGGCCGTGTGAGTACTTCCTCCTGAATATTCAGACCAAACATAAAATTCAGATCCCTAAATATCTGGATATCCGATATTCATTATTCAGTATTTGGCTGGTATGTAGGGGGAGGGAAAAAAAACAAGAAATCACCCTGTTTCACCCACCTGGTGGCCAGGGCTAATGTTGCTCCCATTTCAATCATTTCCCACCCACCTCCCCTATTCCCAGGTGCCTCAAGTAGAGCAGAAATAAGGTATTAAATTGGCAGCTTCTGGAACCCTGTCAGGAGCTGACAGCAGGTTTTCAAAGTCACTTCCACATTAGTCTGACTCTCCATTTTCTCTCGATTTTCTATTTCAGCCCCCTGTTGTCCCCTTACATTGAAGGGGGAACTAGTGGCGACCAGCAGCCAGGCCAGTTAGTTAGCCCACCCTCCTGCTGTGTCCCTCGCTCAGTCTGCTGCATAGTGTACCTTCCAGGTAAGAGTCCCATAGCCACTAGTACAATAAAAGGTGTAAACTACCAATTAACAGTAATAAACTGAACCCGATTTGGTGGTCAGTTGAAGTCAGAGGAGTGACCATCAGTGAGGGAGCATGTGATCACGAGAGAGGTGTGGGGCAGTTGGCATAGTGATGCTATGCTGCACCCAGTCTGTATTATTTTTTACATCTCATCCGTATTGCAGTAATGCATTTTTGCACAATTTGTAAATATTGTTGCTCATGTGGAAACATTTTTTGCACTTTTAATTTTGTACCAATGTATTTTTTGTCACTTGGCTCTTGTTCTGCCTACAATACCACCTACCCAGGATGCTCACAGAAACTAGCCTTGGCAAGGCGAGCCTTTCCCAGTCACCGATTTTCAAATAAAAAAAATGTGGCCATGTGCACCTGTTTTGGCTGCTGCTGCATTTTATAAGGTCCCCTGATCCAAGTGCTGACGTTATAAAACAGAACTACATTTCAGCCGTGCTTAGGTCAGGGAAGGTGGCAGGCAGAAGTGTGTGACTAAATGTTGCATGGTAACTCTGAAAAGCCACGGGTGTGTGTGTGTGTGTGTGTGTGTGACAATTATTGTGCCTGCCCTGAGGCAAATGTATCCTACTGCTATCAGTTCTGTAGGAGAGAAATTGTTTCAAAAGTAATAGACAAGTGAATGATAATTACTGTCCTTGGGCTGTGGATATATTTTATAAAACATATTAAACCAAAAACTAAACATAATATTAAATGGATATGGCACCTTTGCTTTAATATTCTATAGTCAATCTTGCCACACATTTTGCACACATTCTCTGCATTATGGGTATCAGCTTTGGCCAGCAAAACCATGCCCAATTGAAGGCCTGCTGTCTGACCTTGTTCCAAGCCCAGTACCATCCCTCTACAGCCATCATGCTTATCATATATATGTCTGCAACATGTAAGGAAGGGGGATAGAAAATGTCACAGACTGGGGGGGATACCCATTGCCGAGGGGAAAGGAAAAGATCAGGCATTTCACACCAGGTGCCCTGCACAATGGTCCATTTTAAGACCTGGGCTTAAAGTTGGTCATGGTAAGTGAGGATGATGTGTCATTTCATGGTTAAATCAAGGACCCTTAAGCCAGGAGATCCCAGTTTAGCCACTGGCACACTTTAATGCAACTCACTTGCTCGCCTCCTGTTTCAGTTTCCGGAGCTGTAAAATCAAGCGATATTGCTGTGCAATAGATGTTATAGCTCAACTCAACCATTTTAAGTGCATAAATGACAAACAAAGGAACCTCCTGGGACCTTAAGGACAGATGGCCTAGCAGGGCCATGAAAACTGGCCTTGCAGGACAGGAGAGTGTAGAGCCCCTCCCCCAGTCACAATGATGTACATTGAGCAGAAAAAAGGGAGATGAATTTAGTAAACAGCATCAAGACACTTGACAGTGATGCCCCTAAATCATTGTTGGAATTACAGGGGGGCTTGCCAGGGCTCACCCCCCCCCCAGCTCTGATGTGAGCCCTGGTAGCTCATGCATCACTGCCATTGTCTTACAATGGGAAAGGGGGCTCAATTTAAAGATAGTGCTGTTATGGGGACCCCTAACTCATAAATTGTAATTCCAACACTGCCCATAACTTTAATACAAAAAAAAAAAAGATTTTTTGATGACAAATTGATTGATTGTGACAGAAGTCAATAAATGTATTTATTTCAGTATGTTGAACACATTATGTGCCATTCCTACAGTATATGGCTTATTTTACAAGTTACTGCTTTGACTTAGTAACTCAAATGCTGGGTTAAGTTTAATGGTATACCGTTGGGTGGTAGGTGACACAATTAGGGCAATGGGAAAATGTTGTGAGTGTCATGGGCGTGCCGGATTTTGCAGTGTCCTTCAGTCATGATCTTTTCACCATCGACACTGTCATCCTGTGGTCCAGTCATGCCTGGACCTGGAGGAGATTATATTTAGTGATGGGGGGGGAGTGCAGGGAGCAAAACCTCCCACATCAGGGGGGAGGGGGGCAAAGTCCCCTGCAAAAAACAACTCTTGTCCCATGCTGTTTCTTGTCGCCCAAACTGGGTTGCGGCAGAATGAGGGGCCGCAGTCATTGCCATTGACATTTGTCATGATGCAATGCAGTGAGTGAACCAAGTTTAACAAAAGTGGAGTAAAAGACACAACAAACACATTTGTTGGTTAGCTGCAATACTTTTATTAGGCTAGTTTTAGGTGTACACGCTTTTGAGATTGCTAAAGTCTCCTGTTATTAAATGTGTTCCCCTATTGCAGCTGAAATATCTTTAGCAGACATTTAAATTAAATAAAGGCCTTAGCCGCACAGGACAGGATGATGATTATATTTCCACATGCAAAATGAACAAACTGAATAGCAGGGCTACAGTATACTAGTATGTTTTGTAATGCCGTTTGTTTCGGGGTGTTAACTGCAAATGGAAAAAAAAAACATGCCATTCTCCAGAGTCTAGATGGTGAGTGAAATATGGAAAACTACCTTATAAATAGTGATGTGAGAGTGCTGTGGAGCTAGTGGTTATGTAGACAGGAGAGCAGCGGTGAGAATGTCACAGCTTCATAAGCCCTAACAGAGTGCAGCGAAGTGGGAGAGAACACATTGCTTGTACTGACAGAAATCCTGTTAAATTATATAAAAAACCAAACAAAACAAAAAAACCCCACAAAAAAAACCAAAAACAAACACAATTCTCTTTTTAAAGAGGGGGTCCAGCCATTAGCAGAAGGCAAAATGAAACTCGGCATCGCATAACCTCCACCACTGTACTACATTCTGAAAAAACTTGAATTTCAACCCATTCCACTCTTGCAGCCCAATCTACCAAATGCCCAGGAAGCACTATGCACCCATATAGGGTGTGTGTAGGGAGGCTGTGGTAATGCAGAGATCCCTCTCCACATATGCAGTAGTCTGCATGTGTCCCCAGCTTGGGATGTGTTCTGATCTGTATCTCTATGGGGACGGTCATATAGGGGTGGGAAAGAGGGTGGGGTTACTTTATGTACATAACTCAACCTGTGCCATACATTGCAGAAGGCATGTATGCTATGCTGGGAAGACCCCTGCTGTAGTGCTTATGTGCCTCCCAGCACAGCCTCACTGGAGTGGTATGGGTCCTGAATGGGTCCCATGACATTGCTGTGGATCAGGGTGGTAATTACTAAAGAGAGTTACATGAAGACAGGAGCTTTGCACCTAACAGGGTTCATCTATAGCTAAGGATTATTCTGGAGCTGAAGTCTTAATCCCCTGATTGTGACATCATAGTCATTTCCATGGCAACAGACTGTGATGTCACAAGCAAAGGATTATGACATCAGTTTTCAACAAGCCTCTGCTACTCTTGAATTTCAAAAAAAAAACAAAGATCTAATTTTAATAAAGTTTTCTTTAATAGTTAACAATAAAATAAGTGGCTCCAAATGGAAATACTTTGGGAATGTTTTAGCACTGAGGACTACTGATGTCAGCTGTCATTTTTGCCTGTGATTGGAGTCTCACTTTAAGGTTTCACGAAGTGACCATTTGGTATACTTTCCTAACAGTTTATTGGGATCTTTGCCAGCATGAGGAACTACATCTCACTTCCCTCATCACTGCACACTGTTATCGGGAGGCCATGACATCATCACCACAGCCTTTCTGTCCACAAAATGGATGCTTGCGTAATATTAATTTGAAGTGTGTGTTTCCTTGTTTTACTGAAATGGTCTGCACCCAGCAGTCCACATCAATCAGAAAGCGCCACACAGCTCTGACAGCTACTGCACTTTTGTCACCCTGTTTATTGCAGCTTAATAAAACTGTAGCACTTTTCTTTTGTGCCATGTGGTGCTTTGTGATTGATGTGGATTACTGGGTGCAGACCATTTCTTCATTTCTGTCTGTTTAGGTAATGCACCAGTATCCCCTGCTATGACCATCTCCTTAATAACCTGTTTTATTTGTTTTATTTTTTTATTTTATTTAAACAGCAGTTTGGAAAACCTTTGAGCCATAGGCTCATTTACAAAGGTACCTTGTCACAGTAAGACAAACCAAAATACACAGTATAGCAGTACAACACATAAGTATAACAGTAAATTAAGACATAGATACAAACAAGCTGGTACAGGTAGGATGGATGCAAACAAAACCAGAGTTATGTCATCCTTAGCAGCTTAGTAATAAGCTTTGTCATAAGTATTGAGTACGGCTTTGACTAGTGGCAGTTACAGCATCGGTGTTAATAAGGTGAGTTCGTAAGGAAGTTTTGAAGCACGATATAGTTGGAGCTCGAGATGGAGGGGCAGTGTGTTGAACCAGGAGGGGCCCTAAAGCTGAAGGCTCTTTGGCCGTGAGAGGTCCTAGCTCTAGGGATAACAAGAGAGGTTTTCCCAGAGGTCCAGTATGAACTAGTGGGACAGAGCAGCGTATGGTGGTGGTCAATCCTGGTGGGGAAAGCCCAAGGAGGGTCTTTTTTGTAAGGGTACAGGTAAGATATTTGAGGCACTCATCGAGATCAAGTACCAGCGCTTTAGCATACAGTAGACAGGTGTGTGTCATCCTAGGTGCTCCAGTAATTAACCTGCAGGCCTTATTCAGAGTAGTGCGAATTTTATGGCGTGCGGTCTGATCAGCAGCACCAAACACCGGCAGTCCATAGTCCACTAGGGACAGGATAGAGGAGGTGACTGCGAGTCGAAGAGCCTCCGGGGGGAGGCAGTGTTTATACCGATGTAAGATGCCCAATCGGATATTAGTGGCAGTGGCTAGGGCAGCGATGTGTCCATGGAAGGAGAGGGAGGGGTCAAAATGGATCCCTAGGTATTTATAGGAACAAACTTGTTTGAGTGGGAAAGAGGACCCAGAGTGAATGAGGAGTTTGAAGTTGCAGGACTTGTTTTGGGGATGAGTGAAGAACATGGTTTTGTTTTTAAGATTTATCACCAATCTATGTTCCTTGAACCAGCCCTCGGCTTCAGTGAAGGACTTCTGCAGCGAGTCCTGGAGGCAGTAGGGTTACGATTTGAGGCAAAGATGACTGCATCATCAGCGTACAATAAGAATGTTCCCTGAGCAAGGCGTGGAAGGGTGTTAAGGTAAAGGGAGAATAGTAAGGGGCCCAGAATGGAGCCCTGGGGAACCCCAGAAAAGATGGGACAGATGTCTGAGTAGGTCCCATTAATTTTTACACGCTGTGAGCGGTCAGACAGATAACTGGTGCACCAGGAGATAGGCCCAGCAGCAAAACCAGAGAGACTAAGGGCACCAAGAAGGAGGGGGTGGGAGACAGTGTCGAAAGCTTTCGAGAGGTTACTGAATACTTTGTTGTTGTGCTGGACAGAACTAGGAAAATCTGTCTTGTGGAACTGGAAATTTCCACAACATTCCTCATATTCTAAGGAAAGGGAAAATCTGTACAAAAAAAAAGAGGTTCCAACATTGGAATTCCAAAAGTCAAGCTCCAAATTTTGCTGACTAAATTTGCTGCAGACAAATCATTCTGCAGACATAATTCTCCCCAAGGAACGTGCAAATTCTGCACAGTTTTGCCAGTGGAAACAACATTTTTCATTGTGCATTTTCTATTTTTATTTATTTATTTATTTATGTTCCTGCTCCACGGCCCTTGCATTCTGGGGGAGTCCCAGCTCTGTCACCCCAATATCTACCATCCAGTACTGGCTATATACCCCCAGGGCTTACCCGCCTGGTGGGGTCAGCGGGGGGGCCTACCCCCACCGAGAACGGATTCAGTGTGCTGGCACCATGGCTAGTTGGGAGCGGAGTCTGCGCACTCCCCCTTCATCTGCTGTAAGCAATTTTCTCTCTTTTTCTTGTCCCCTTTATGAGAGTGGAGCATGCAGTGATGCCTACGATGGCAATGCACATGCTCCCATGTATGCCCCATCAAGTGTCCGCCCCACTCCTGATCCACGTATCTGTAGCTTCGGTGCGCCACAGGCAAGCACCAACCACTGGCCACCCCCCCCTCCCCAGAGAAGGAGAGCTATCTGAAGATGCTCAATTCTTCTCCTCCCCTGCCAACCCCCGGCAGCCCATGCTCATTCCCGAACATGGGTCACCGGTGTGGCACAAGGTGTGGTGCCCAGCGCCTCAACCCTCAGCACCACCGGGCCGGCTGTACGCTTTCTTTTTCAATTGAACCTTCTCAGTGGAAACACACATTTTGCATTGTATGTTTTCTTTTTTAATTGAACCTTCTGAACCACAAGAGTCCTTGTACAATCATTCTATGGGCATAGTCCACAGCTACTTTAACATGGTTTGCCTTACTGCTTGCTGCTGGTAAATGTGTAAACAGAAGAGTCAGCTGGAATCTGTAAGGAATCGTACTGGTTTTAACTACAGCAAAATATCTTCCATATTTGTAAGTATTGCACTGTAAAGTATAAAACTTTTGTGATAAATATTTATTTTACTTGACTCGTTTATGTGCTTAGATTCCGTTTGCAACATTTAGCTATTTATACATGTAAAGTATATGGGCATGTGCTCAAGTAAAGTCAGTTAATTATATTTGTTGTTTTCTTATGGGTATGTTTCAAAGAGTATTGCATTGCATTGCATTTTAATTTTCTATTGTGGAAACTGTAATTTGGGACTTTGCAAGGTATACCATCATGTCCAGAAAAGGCTGCTTAGTTTTAGAGCATCACCTATAATGGCCAGCACTGAAAGCCAGACAGAATAAAGTTACTTTCATGACTGACTGTAAAAGCTCAAATTGGTGTGCTGTTCATGGTTTATTGTATGTACCTCCTTGTAGCTCTCCGAGGTAGTGCTGGAGAATAGGTACCCATATGCCTAGTGCACTTCCCAGGATATGAAAAACTAAATCAATCAATCAATCAATCCACCAACCATCCATCCATCCATCAGAATGACTGGCTCATCTGCTGTACCCTGTGCTGTTCTTTAGAACAGTGTCAAATACAGCGTATCTGCAACCATGCCAGTGCTCCTCTTGCACTGGCTTGTCACAGATCTCCACCTTAGTTCACCTTGTACTGTGTCCTGTACCCACCCTCGCTGGCCCTTTGTGCAGTTGGCATGCCAAATACAGCTGGACCTGTGAGCCCTGTCAACAGAGCCCCTTGGATCGAGCCACAGCAGACTGCTCAAACTTCAGGAGTGTACCCGTTTTCCACTCTTTACCTTATCGCTTTCCAGTATTAGGAAGCATTACTTAGTTCACATTAGCTATTATAGTATGTCTCGTCAAAAGGACTGATATCTCAGAGATCTGCAAAATACTCTTTCACAGTACACAGACAGTCACTTTTAGTGTATCATAATGAATAGTTGCTATTTATTTGCAAGAATCATAGACTCTGATGGCAGAAAAGACTCATTACTCTATCCAGTCTGCCCATGTCCTTCCAAACTCTATGCTCGACCTGACATCGGAGCAGAGTTACTGGGTCTCTTGTACTTCCAATACCCCCTTCCCCCCACTGTCCATCCTGTACCCTTGATCTTACTATCCCCATGTACGTATCCAATCTATGTTTAAAACTGGCCACAGATTTGGCTTCTAACACTGGCTTTGGTAGACTACTCCAGGTGTCCACTACCTGCTCTGTGAAAAGTACTTCCTAACATCCCTTTTGAATCTCTCCCACAATGTCCACTCATTTCCCCTCATTACTGCATTTTCACTTCTCATGAGTAAATCCCTGCATTCGACCGTGTTGATGCCTCTCAAGACCTTATACTGTAAGTGTCAGTCATACACCCCCACCTCATTTCTGGCCTCTTGAGGGTAAAATTACTTACCACAACTCTAGATCTTCAAAAATATCTTCTCCATAGAGCCAGTGCGGCCTCCAGTTCCAGGATACAGAGCCAAGATATATTCCAAAGCAAACAAGGCTAAACAGTGCAATTAGGAAAAACATATGAAAATTAAAAATTTAAACAGTAAAAGCAAGTACATAAATTTAGGGAGAGTTAGGCTAAAACATAGAAGCTGAAATGTTACATTAGCACATCGCATAAAAGGTGACTACGTCTTACCCAAAAGGTATGTTCTCTCGGCATCAACCCCTCATCAGATAGTCTGACAGCTTCAGCACAGTACTATGTGCCTTCCTTGTTCTGATCTCCAACAGACACAGTGAGTAGGCCGATGCATCAGTTCCACTCCCCTCTACCTCTTTGTCAGCAGTAGATTCATTTTATTTGCAGTGATTCATGCAGGTCCCTCAATCAGAGTTATGACTGCCTTTGAGGCTCTCTGGGGTGTCTGCAGCTTCTTCCCTCTCTCAGCCCCCCTCCCCCCGGAAGGCAACAAAACCTTGCTTTGGCTTGGGAAACCATGTTACCTCACAGTTACATGATCTACAGCACATTTGACATTCAGTAAAATTTGCGCTTTAAGACATTACGCTAGTAGGGAATACCTAGCAGTTAAATAAAGCATTGAAACAATGGTATATAACTGAACCCTATTTCTCTTAATAAAAATTATACTGTACACATGTATGCCACAAACAGTAACATGTGATATGTGCATTTCAGCACATGGCATACTTGTAACTGCTGGTTTCGGAGTATCCAAACTGCTTTTATTTTAATGTTGATGAATTTGCATTTGCAGTTCCCCTTCTCACACATACCACTCTGGACGGTATCCTGTTATATGAGCAACTCAAACTGAGTGACTCAGTTTGAGCGCCTGTAAAAACAGCAACAGTGAGACAACAGCTTTTGTGTAACAACAGCTACATGAGGAAACAGCTTCTGTGAAGTCCACGATATTGTGGAATGGTGAACTGTGCTGGTTAACTGGGACACACAGTGGGGAGTATTCTTACAGTAGGGGGTATTCTGCGGTCTCAGAGTGTGTTATATTTATTAAGGGGATGTGTGCAGGGGGCTAAACCCCCCACATGCTTGCAGCTTCCTCTGTTTGCGGCTCTGAACTGGGCTGTGTGATTCCTCAGTTTGCGTCTCTGAACTGGGCTGTGTGATTCCTCTGTTTGCGGCTCTGAACTGGGTTGTGTGTGGTTTAATTAGATTGTGTTGTGGATGGGCTGCAGTTGTGCTGGACTGGCCAGGTGTGCTCCAAATGTGAACTGCTGTTTCAGTTTCTCATGGTTTTCCCTTGCGGTTGATTTGGCTTGTTTGTTTTTTTTTGGTTCGGGAAGTCACTTTTTTGATGCTTGCTCTTTTTGGTATGGGGTGTGTTTGTCTTTGGATTTTTGTTTCCACCCACGTCTTCCTCACTGTTTAGTGTTTGCTGATATCACATAGAGTCCCTTGGACACCTACCTTCGGCTTTATAAAGAGTTGATTGTGATGGTCACATTATTATTCATCTCACCATGTTTCTTCACCATAAAATATGCATGATAATACTGTATTCTGATTTTTAAGACAACTGAAACTAGTGATGGGAGGGGGAGTGGAGGGCAGTGGTCTATTTCAATATTACACACTCCTGAACATTTTCAAGAGATTCCAGACCTTACTTGTTGCAAGGGGCCATGGGATGTGACTCACAATTGAGTTGCATGGGCATAGTAGCCTTTTTTTGTAACTTATCTCCCCTGCAGTGGTGGGCCCAGGAGTTAGAAATGACTGGGAGACACAGGCTACAGAGACCTTGTAACTGAGCTTGTCTTTAGAATTTCAGCCTGGAGTAGGGTTACAGTACCATCTGTCCCAGTCTTAATTGAGCCAGTCCTGGTTTTGAGTCTTATGGTTTGCCTTCTTGCTGGAAAATGCCCTGCTGGTTTTCTGCCTTACCTTTTGATAGCAGGCTATTTGTTCTTTTCTGGGTTCCCTGTGTCCTGCTTTGGTTAAAGGGACATTAGCCCCAACCCCAAGGGGGTGTAGTTGACTTTAATTGCTGTGACATGAAAACCTGGCCCACTGGGCGTATAAACAGTGGTTAAATAGGGCAAAAAACCACATGCACTCATTTCTACTACCTCTTAAAAAACTGTATGACACTTCCTCCACCTCTGTCATCTTACTCCATTGATCACTATAGGAGAGTCCTACCACCTAGAAATGACAGTTCTACCACTTAGAAATCTAGAAACAAGAATTCCCCCACTTACAACATTTCCAATTTAACCACTGGGTGTACAACATGGTTAGTAACCAGTAAAACAATTGGAAAGGTGGGGCTTCCATTGCAGTTGCGTATGTACAAGCACTCCTGCACAGTTGGCCACACACACAGCACAGCCAGGGCCAGAGAGAGAGATGTGAACTAGGTGAGTATTGAGAGACCCAGCGCTGCAGACATGGGATCTGCATGCTTGCAGATTTATTTTTTGCCAATTTTTCACAGTTTCACACTGCCACCAAGCCTGTTTGTTGCACTTGAGTCCATCCACTGCCACCTCAGCTCTGGTTTTTGACTCCCTGTGCCAACTTGCTAAGCCTGCATGCATGTCTTCTTGTCTGACTAGGTTTAGAACACGACTGGCCAGTTAACTGACTTATTGACAGTTCTCCTGCCGATATCAAGGCCAATGACTGAAGGGCTCCAGGACCAAAAGAATCAAAAATTCATAAGGATTTAGTGTGTTGTTATGTCAGCAGTGAAATAGTGAGTGAGAGTAAGACAAGGCAGGCATGGCAGCTGTTGTCCTTGGAACAGGTCTATGGTAGCAGGTAAGGTAATATGTTCAGCTGCTTTTACCTTCTGTAACAGCCCCCAAATGCCTTGAGAGAACTGAAAGCACCAGAGCTTCTTGATTCCATGGTCTTAAATTAGAAAATTGTTCCTATACCCCAATTTTAAAACCTGAAATATGGTAACATCTGGAGTGTGCTGGCAGCTACTGTACACATAACTACTGGGGCACAGTTTGTGTACAGCATATTTTTACCTAAGCATGTACAGTGTCTGATCCCAGCCTGGGGCCACCGCATTACTTCTGGCCCTTTCTGACTCCCATCCTGACACTGTCACTCCCCTGTCTATCCATCCATCCAGTTGACATACCTCCATATGCTCCTGCAGTTCCCACTTACAGTGGGGCAGCCATGCTCCTCTTGACAGGATTCAACATGCGACAGTGACTGCTGTTATCATAGGCGGGCCATCAGGGGCATGAATGAATGCAGGAATTGTCTTGCTAAACCTACCATCATCTTTTACCTCTTATTAAATTCCTCCCTTATTCTGACATGGAGCTACCATCACTACTGGGCCTTTGGAGGGAGGGGAGGAGGGAGGGAGGGAGGGAGGGAGGGAGGGAGATAGGGCAAGATGGGTGTGATCCCTGTTATCAGTGCTGCCCTCCAATCCTACTGAAGGAGATGCTCAAGTTGTCAGCGGTTGTTGACCTTACCCCAGAGTCTTGAGCTCATAGTACACTCCAGTCTCCTTTGGTCTGATGTGGGAGATGGGCTTGTAGTATCTTCTCAGTACGCAATATGTCACAGTAATATCTTGTGTTGCTGCCTTATGTCATTGTACTCAAGATTCTTCCCACAGCTGACACTCACACCGGAAGGCTGTCAATCACACAGCAGACCTCTATTTCAAACTGCTGTCTGAAACTTTTTTCTCTCCACTACATTTTCCATTCATTGTACTGAATAATTATACCCTCATTTAGCACATTATATCCTCATCTACTACATTTATGATTCCATTATTAATCATTTTTTTACAAAAATGCCAGCCTTAAGCAAGTGAACATCCTATTACATGAGACTCAATCACCCCAGTCTGCCACACAGTGAGGAACCAGTGAGCGGCCTGATCACTATCCTACAGCTTAAAATAAAACAAATGTACCTCTCCAACAGGAAGAGGACTCTCTGTCTTCACTGGTAAAGATCTTCACTAGTAAGGATAAAATAAAAATAAAAAATAAAAGTCCAAAACCTTGAGCGGTGGCAGCACTGCGGGAGGCAGGGTAGTCTGCGATCTGAATGCACTTGTAATCTGACCACTCTTGTAGTCTCAGTAAGAATGTAGCTGTCCAACAAAAAATTGTGCAGACTGTCTGCAAAGAAAACAGTTCCCACATTACAAAAAACTAACAGTGGAAAAGATTGAGCATTAGGTGCGGCAACGAGCAGGGAGTACAGTGAAGGAAGAGTGTTGGTCATACTGGTCTACTACCAATGACCTGGCTAGGGATGGGGCAGGAACAGTGCAGGGGGAGTTTAGGGAGCTGGGAAGAAGTCTTAGACAAGTAACATGCTCTGCGGCTTTTGTGGAGGTGCTGCCGGTCTACGATAGGGGGAAGGAGAGGGAGCTATGCACCAAGGCTTTCAACTCATTGTTGAGGGAATGATGCAGAGAGGAAGGGTGCAGCTACATTAGGGACTTGGGGGCCAGCTGGGAGGATAAGAGCTTATACAGAGGTGATGTACTGCATCCTTCCGGGAGGGGAACCAGAGTTCTCAGTGGATAGTTTAAATTATACTTTGATGAACAATTAAACTAGCTGAGGGGGGTGGTGGAAGAAAAAGAGGATACAGAAATGCCCCCCACAGGCTGCGATAGAGTGTAGGGAGATACTGAAGTGTGACAGTCCCACTATGGTGTAAGATAACCAAGGAAGTAGGGGGTAAGCAAAGGAGGAAGGGGGAAAAGAAGTAGTCAGAAGAGAAGAGGCAGGAAGTAGGTACAGCAGGAAAAAGGGGGAGGCGACAAGCAAAAAGCTAACAAAATCTGGAAGGCCATTTGTGCTAATGCTAGAAGTCTGTGAAATAAGATCCCAGACCTAGAGGCTATCATGGCTGAGGTGGACCTGGATATTGTGGCCATTACCAAGTAATGGTGCACTGACAGCCATGACTGGGATATGGTCATACCAGGCTACACGATGTCCAGGAGGGAGAGGGTAGGAAGGAATGAAGGAGGAATGATGCTTTATGTGAAGGAAAGTATAAATGCAACAGAGACACAGGGATTTCAGGGGGGCAGAGGTGCTGTGGGTCACCACTGAGTTGGGAAATGGTGCGCTATTCAGACAGCTGTGATCTAAAGGCCTCCAGCAAAAGGGGAGAACCTAGATAAGAAAATGTTAGAAGCAATTGGCAAAATGCTGAAATGGGTGAGATATTGCTGGTGGGGGACTTCAATCTGCTGGATGTAGACTGGAGCCTCTCTGCTGCAGCTACATCTAGAAGCAGGGACATCCTGGACTCCTTGAAGGGGGTGTTCCTCGGGCATCTAGTCAGTGAACCCACTCACAATGGGACAATACTGGACATAGTGCTTACAAACAGGGACAGTATTGCAGACGTCAAGGTGGGAAGCCGTCTGGGGACCAGTGATCATTGTACGGTGTGGTTTAACATAAGAACAGAATTCAACCACACAATGGTGAGAGTCCTGGATTTCAGAAGGGCTGATTTTATAAAAATGGGTAAATGTCTCACGAATGACCTGGCAGGGGGAGATGACCTGGGAGGGTGGAGGAAAAGTGGGCCAAACTAAAAGTGGGCCCAGTGAAGGCAACAAACCTGTGTGTCAAGCAAGTAAGGAAAAGTGAAAGAAAGAGGAAACCACTATGGTTCTCGAAAGAGGTAGCAGAAAAGGGTAACGCTAAAAAAGTAGCATTCAGAAGGTATAAAGAGACCCAGAGAGAGGAGGATTGGGAAATGATTCAGGAAAAATAGAGGGAGGCAGGCAAAGCTGTAAGGAGTGCAAAGGTGCAAACTGAGGAAAGAATAGCTCAGGGAGTATCAAAAGGGGACAAGACATTTTTTAGGTATGTTACTGAGAAAAGGAAGACAAAGGAAAGGATTGTACAGTTGGGGCGGGGTAACTGTATGGAGGGGATCAAGAAAAGGCAAACAACTTGAACAAATACTTCTGCTCAGTGTTCACAATACGGGGGGGGGGCCAGAAAAAGGCACCAGGACCTTTGATGGGAGGGAAATAGACACTGGTCCTTTTTCTGAGGAGAAAATCAGGAAAGCACTTGCTAACCTGAAGGTGGGCAAAGCCATAGGGCCAGATGGGGTGTATCCAAGGGTGCTTAGGGAGCTCTGGGAGGTACTAGCTGCACTTCTGACAGACCTGTTTAACAGATCATTGGAGAATAGCATGGTCCTGGAGGACTGGAGAAGGGCAGATGTAGTCTCACTTCACAAAAGTGGTAGCAAGGAAGAGGCGAGCAGTTATAGGCCTGTCAGTCTGACATTGGTGGTGGGTAAGTTAATGGAAACACTACTAAATTAAAGGATTGTGGAATATCTTGTATCCAATGGATTACAGGATCCAAGGCAGCATGGTTTCACAGGGGGAAGGTGATGCCAAACAAATCTGATAGATTTCTTTGACTGGGTGATCAAGGAGTTTGATCATGGAGAAGCAGAGTACATGGCCTACCTGGATTTCAGCAAGGCTTTTGACACTGTTCCACATCGGAGATTGGTAAGCAAGTTGGGTAACTTGGTGGTGGGCAATGAGGTAGTAATCTGGGTAAGTAACTAGTTAGAGGAAAGGACACAGAGGGTAGTGGTAAATAGAATTTGCTCTGAGGAAGGGATGGTGACCAGTGGGGTACTACAGGGATCAGTGCTGGGACTGGCCCTCTACAATGTCTTTATAAGTGACATACTGAATGAACTGGAAGGGAAGGTCTGCCTCTCTGTGGATGGCACCAAGATCTGCAATTGAGTAAACACTCTGGGTGTGTATGTGGGAAGGATGGGCAGGGATCTGAAAGGACTGGAAGAGTGGTCAAGGTATGGGAACTGGGTTTTAGTGCAAAATAATACACTTGGGCCATAGAAACTCGGGGATGGAGTACAAAATGGGTGGAGTGATACTGGCAAAGACCAAGCAGGAAAGAGACCTAGAGGTAATCATATTGGATGACCTAAAGGTGGCCAGGCAGTGCGATAAGGCAGTCAGAAGGGCTAGTGGGATGCTGGGATGCATAGGTAGGGGTATCACCAGCAGGAAGAGGGAAGTGGTGCTGCCCCTGTATAGATCACTGGTAAGACCCCCTCCTTGAGTACTGTGTCCAGTTCTGGAGACCGCATCCCAGGAAGGACATAGATAGAGTGGAGATGGTCCAGAGGAGGGCTACCAAAATGGTATAAGATGTGGATCAAAAGCCTTATGAGGAGAGGCTAAAAGAGCTAAATATGTACACCTTGGAGGAGAGGAGGGAGAGTGGGTATATGACAGAGACCTTTAAATACCTCACTGGGGTTAATAAGGTACAAGCGGGTGGGTATTTTTCAGAAAAACAGGTGCTCTAGAACAAAAGGGCATGCTCTGAAGCTGGAGGGGGGTAAATTCAGGAGGAATGTGAGGAAGTACTTCTTCACAGAAAGGGTGGTGGATATCTCGAACAACTTTGCAGCAGAAGTAGTGGAGGCAAAAACAATGGTGGGGTTCAAAAATGCCTGGTACAGGCACAAGGGAATCATAGGGGAAAGGAAAAGGAGGAGGAGATTGTGCTGTAGATCAAGTAGGGTCTGCAGCAAAAAAAGCAAAACGTTTGCAGGACTATGCCCACTGCAGCCATAAAAATTAAGGTAAAAAAATGAGCTGACTAGGTTGGCCCAGCAGCCTTTATCTGTCATCACATTCTATGTTTCTGAGTTTCTGTATGTTTTCAAAAGAAGGCAGAGGACAAGCTGGCAAAAGGATGCAGTAAAATCGTGAGTACTTTATTTTGCAATGTCTATACAGTAGGATATATGCCTCTTGCTGGATGAAGAGTTTAAAAAAAGGTTTAAAAACTACAGTACTTTTTTAAGGCTAGTACTGATTATTTTCTACACTTAAATAACATGGCTGTAAGAAACATGTTTAACAAATCCAGAAACATAGATTGTATAAACTGAACATGTCATGACCTGACTGAAAATATCATATTTGTCTTCACTTGAGGTCAGTGGCATTTGGATATCTCACTTATGGCTTCACCACTCGTGAGATATAACATCATTGGTCTTTCATGAAGATGTATGGAATAAAGGATGGGGAAGTGTGTGATATAAGAATTTAATGCACACTCAAGGTGTGGGATGCTACATAAACCCTAACAGCGAAGCCCAAGGGGTTTCTTAAAGCATCCCACACAGAGGGTGTGCATTAAATTCTCATATGCACACTTCCCCAACTTTTATGTTATATAATAATTGGCCAGCAATTTTTTCAGTCTGATTCCTGAGACACAGACATACACACACACACACACATACACACACACACACACACACACACACACACACACACACACACACACACACACACTCTTCTCCCTCTCTGCTTGTCCTCAGCATTTTATTGTTTAGTTTTTGTTTAACTTTTTTTTTAAGGTTGCAGTTTGAAATCAAGATCATGCTTACCTAGCACTGAAAGGACTCATCTGGTCAGTCAGTTTAAGCTCCATGGTAGCGTCTATCACCTGAAGCAGGTGAATAGCAGGCTCAACCAGAGAGATTTTTCTTTTTCAAATTTCAAAGTAGGATCGGCCAGATATACAGTATATAAAAAAAATGAGCATGGAAGGAGAGGTGAATATTGTTGTAGCGGCTCCTCGCTAGCTATCACACTGAGCCACCATGGTCATGGATGTGTGGAACCCACCCACACACAGAATGAGAGCCAATCAGGGAGCGCTGTGTTTTCATAGACACAGCGTGTGAATGCCGTAATAACCTGTGGGTTATTATGGCGAATATCAACTCGCTGAGCCGTAAGGAAAAATTGATGGCCAGTTATTGTAAATATCATGTATTCAGTCCGGTAATGTCACATATAGATATATATTATATATATTCATGTAAAATGGCTCAAGATGACCAGCAAAAATGCTAATCACTTATTGAATGAACAAGGTCACCTGGATGCCTACGTGTACTTATGTATGCACAGGACTGCATTTCCTTATTTCCCATGCCAAACATTTTAATACTAAGCCATATTCTAAGTGCAATAACACACTCCTGTGGTATGTTCTTTGGGAGAAATAGGCAATGTGGTGCATGCTGAGGAGCTCTCGACCTGCAACCTCATGCCTCAGCGCAGACACTGGAGAAGTGCCTATATATCCAAATGAATGAACATATGTATCAGGGTTTACATGAGGTAGTTTACTGCAACCCAAGAACGTTTACATAATTTTCTTGTAAATCATTAGTGGCAGAACAGAGTAGTTGTTTTCAGACAGTAGGGAATGCAGAGGCCAGGTTTGTATGACATTTTCCATTTCATTTTCTTTCAATAGTAGTAAAAGTTTATTGTTCATCTTTCAGCTTTACAGTACAATAATGTAAGCATATAATCACTTTAATACATATGCATAAAACATATATTGCACAAAAGCTCTGTAGGTCTACAATTCTTATTCCGATTACAGAGTAACCTTTCTAGGATATTAGTGTTGTTTGCTGTTCCTCTTTCATTATAATATAGCTGAAGTCTAATATTAGTCGTTCCCCAAACTGTTTGTTTCTCCGTGTAACCATTTATAAAATAAGTCATTTCATGCTGACAGCAGTATACCAAACAGTACCAGATGACCTTGTTCAAATTAACTTTTGGTTGTTAACTGTAAGACAGAATGAAGGGACAACTACCCTTTTTATGTTTGCTTGTGCGCTTGTCCAAGAAACATATTGTGACTGTACAATGTTTTGGAGTTGTGCAACCCTCTTGTCCAATGCAGTGCTCTGTTTAGCAGGTGGGACTATACTGCACCAATGGATGCACAAGCTGTCTATGACAGCAGTTCGGCTGCAGTGGGTTTCAGTTCAAAGAAAACTACCACTGCAATCAGCGGTGGTAATGTGTGTGTATTTAACATATTAGGCATGGGGTCAATATGTCGTATGGCAGAATGCAGTACAACATAATCGCATTGCATGATTCCTGGTTTCCTTTTGTTCTGTGGGGGGCTCTGCCCCCTCACTCCCTCCTTATGGGGGGCTGTGCCCCCCGGAGCCCCCCACTAAGGATTCTAACTCTGGGGGGGTACAACTCGGAGAGCACACAGGTCCGGGTTGCGCCATAATGCCATACGCTATTAAGCATACGACATTATGACCCGGTACAAGCATATTGACATCACGTAATTTCTCCAGTGCTTCTGCATGTCACTGCCAATGAAATCCCTTCTTCTTCCTCCCTCTGCTGCTGTCCTCCCCATTCCCTTGTTCCCCAGCTCACCCTCCATCTGCAAAGAAATCCCTCCTGCTTCCTCCCTCTGGTGCTGTCCTCCCTGCTCCCTCATTCCTCGGCTTACCCTCCGGCTGGTCATGTTTTCTTTTTTGCCAATTGGGTTCCCAAGCCCCGTTGGCTCCAGTCCCCCCCCAACAAAAGCCATCCAGGCGGCATGCTGGGAGCCCACCCCAGCATGCTAAATGTCCCTGTAATTAAGAAAACCTTCCAGCGACGTGTTTTTTATTTTTTTTACCTGTAAAAGAGAAAACAATCCCTCGCTGTCTGCAGTGGCCCCTCCCTAACACAGCCACCCTCTGCACCCCACTTCCCCACCTCCCTTACCTCATGCCTCTGGAGCCCAGCGGCGGTGGAGCAGGTACCGTCTGCACTCTTCAAAGCCGACCCGCGAACTGAAGAAATGCCAGTAAGCTGTATAATGGCATCAATGGGTTTTTTCAACTTAGGTGGCTATCGCGGCCATTTTTGCAAATTTTGGCACCAAATTTTCAACATAGGGTTCTTGGGATTCCACCTCATGACTTCAGTCACTGTCATGTCATTGTTCGGTCCCGAAAGGTGATTTCATGGTCACTGCACGGAATCACCTTTCAGGACCGATAACAAATGACAGTGCCACTGTTCATGGGTGGGCTCCAAAAAGACTATGTTGCAAATTTAGTGGAAAAAATCCCCAAAAATGACTGTGTTATGAGTGTGCATTGCACAGTTTCCATGCACACTCATAACTTCAAGAATTTAATATTTTTAGTCCAAATTTTCAACATTGCCACTTTTTCACACCTCCTTATGGACAGTACAGCTGTCATTTTTCACATTTGCCCGAAATATGTTTTCGCATATCGCATGGTCACTGTGGGAAAACAATGTTCAGGACAGATTAAGAAAATCACTGTTCATGAGTGGAGGTCCCAGAATGCCTATGTTGAAAATCTGGTGACAGAATTCCACAAAATGACTATGTTACGAGCATACATTGTGCAGTTTCCACGTACACTCGTAACTTCGAGAATTTTTAATATTTTCAGTCCAGATTTTCAACATTGCCATTTTTTCACACCTTCTTATGAACAGTACAGCTGCCATTTTTCACATCCTGCCCGAAATGTGGTTTCGCACTTCTGGCGCACATAGGCGTGGTCACTGTGCGAAATCAATGTTCAGGACAGATTAAGAAAATCACAGTGCCACTGTTCATGAGCAGAGGTCCCAAAATGCCTATGTTGAAAATCTGGTATACTAAATCACCAAATAATTACATTATGGGTGTGTGTTGTGCATTTTCTACGCATGCTCGTGACTTCACCGATGTTTTTATATTTTCACTCCAGATTTTCAACATAACCATTTTTTTACACCTCTTCATGAACAGTACAGCTGTCATTTTTTACATCCTGTTCAAAATGTGTTTTCACACCTGTGGCAACAAATGGCACAGTTACTGTGCAAAATCACCTTTTAGCTAACGAACTAATAGTGTCACTGTTCATGCGGTGGGGTCACAAAAAGCCCATGTTGAAAATTTGGAGTGAAAATACCAAGAAATGCTCAGGGTGTTAGGGTTTCCCACCATAACGCCCTGCCCTGTAGGGACTGACAGGCGTTAGGGGTGTGACTTGGGATTGTTGACAGTAATGCTCACACCATTCCACCCCAACCCCACCCTGCAGCCGGTGACAGGCATCAAGGTGTGCCTTGGACACTTTGGTCCCAAAGTTCACTCCATTCTCCAATATTGCACCCATTTCAGCGTATTTCCTTATGGAATGGGGTGACTGTGAAGCTGAACACCCCAAGGCACACCTCAGCACTTGTCAGTGTCTGCAGGGTAGGATGAGGTGAAATGGTACAAGCGTTATGGGCAATGACCCAAAGGCACACCCCAATGCCTGTCCATCTCTGCAGGGTGAGGATGGGGTTGACATCACTTCAATACTTCAATGCCATTCCTATTCTGCATCTGTCTAACTCCTGCACTTCCAATGCTAATACCAGCAAGCAAACATTCAGCATCGACAAATGCATGTTTTAGAATGTTTAAAAAGAAACAGCTCACCAATCTGGATCTATGTGATAAGGGCGAAAGCCAAATTGCGATTGGCGGCAGGGTGAGCGTACATCGCCTAAAATCAATTTCGGCAATGTACATCCCTGGCACACAAGAAAACAGTGCTGGGGACTTAGATTTTAATTGTTCATGCTGGGGACTGTGCCCCATGCACCCCCCCCCGTTGGGGACTTCGCCCCCCACACCCTCATACTAAAGGATTCTTAACTCCAGGAGGGTACATGTTGGGGGGGGCAAAATCTTGAGAAATAAAATTTCAGGCCGGGCACACAAAAATGTAAGTGTACCTGGACCTGAACTTGGAAACCTCGCAGCATTAGGCTGCTACCCACCCACCATGCTACAGGGCTAGCTCGGCAGCCCCACGCCACCCACGCCAGGCCAACCCTCCCCCCTTCCGTCACGCTCGTTCCCACCTCCACGCGCATATACATATAGTGACGTCCTGTCACTATATGCACCCACCTCCCCCATCCGGTCACCCTTCCTGAGCGGTTGCCTTGTCGAAATGTGTCGGGATTGAGTCGCCGTTACTGCAAGCACTCAATTGCCAATGCCCATGTCAAGGGCTGCCACCAATCTTCAGTTGTATTTCGTATGACAGTTTCTTTCTTCTTTCTTAATTGTTCTTTATGAGCAAAATGTCAACTGCCTTCAGTATGTCTTCATTATTGTTTTTCTGTAAAAATATCAACACATTCTGATCAACCTGTTAACATTTCTCAAAGGAGGGGTGAGCAATTGCTCTCTCAGTTCTGCATACATTTCCCATTATGTAACATAATGTGTAATATCCTCCATTTGCCCAGAACCACATTGACATAGACTCTCATTATAAGGTTTGCCAAGCCTTCTCCCTCTCTGTACCTCTGTTTCGGTCACCTTAAATCATAAGGTTGCAAAGGCATTCCTAAAGTTAGGGTTGCAATTAGTACTCAAGTATTTCTCCAAGCCATGTTCTCGTTTATATCTCAAATAAGTTGGTGCTAAAACTGCTAATCTCATTTGTCAAACTGTTTCAGCATCTCATTGTGTTCGTTGATCTACCATCTGCTCCATTATTATTGTCTATTTTTTGCCGTAGGCATATTAGGAGACTAACATAAATAACTCAGTCCATTGCTGAGGAGTAGAATTTGAATCTCTGTGCATCATGGACTGGCTGCATTGCTGTTCCATTTCTTTCCAAGAGTTTAGCAGTCTTAATGATTCCATCTCCTTTACTTTATTCCAATTCCCCACTGCTCTAACTTTGCTGTGTGCTGATAGAAGTAGCCCTAATTCTAGTCTTGGTAGTGCTGCCATAGTATGATTTGAGAGTCCTAGGAGGCTGTTGGATTATGTATTTTCAGTGGTTTCCAAATATTTTTCTTCTTGTGTCCAACAGATCTGCTCCATACAATTATCTGGAGTTTAATTTAGAATGGTATATCTTGTCAATATGTTCTAAGGAGGAGCCCCTGGGGGGCCCACCCGATGAAGGCCTTTGGTGATACATAGGGGTGTTTCTTGCATGCCTTTGAAAGGCACACTTGCTTCCTTAAAGAGCCACTGATTCCTCGAAAATAATTTTGAAAAATGGAATATTTGGCCACAGTGCTGCTCATATTTTTCATAAGCTCTGCATCTCATATTCATGTTATTTATTACTGAAGTCATATGCATGAAAACAGGACAGTTGTTCCTTGAGGGTTCATCAGCTCCTATTGCTTCTTCCCAACCTGATGTCATAATACTCTTCTTGTGACATCACAATTATTCCCATGGCAACAGACTGTGATGTCACAACACAGCAATATATTTTCAAGTAGGGAATGGGCTATAGAGGCAGATCAACTCTAAGGGATAAAGATCTTGTTTTTGTGGGCATTTGTTCAGTAATAAAGAATAGAGAGGAGAACTATATAGAAGGTATATGAAATATAAGCTGAATTGTATCTAAATAATATGTTTTCCAAAGTTGTTCCCAAAGGTGTCAGCTGCTCTTTAAATAAATATAATAGTTGTTGCATCCAGCTCTGTTTGCATGCACTTTTTTTTCTGTTATTGAAATTTCCAATGACCAAGCCTTAGTTTTGGGACAATTTAACATGTCATCTCTTATGTGGGACGTTCAGGGTCATAGGTGGCTCTTTTTTACAGGTGTGGCTTTGTCAACAGAGTCTCCTGCAAGGGGGAAGGGTTCTGTTTCAGTATATTTAACTTAAAAGTACCATTGTACATCTGGTATTGGTTAGGGTTGAGAAATCAAAACAAATCTCCTGGTTGCACAGTACAGATGGTACCTAGAAAAGTAGAATTGACAGTTATGTTAATTTTTTTTCTTTTGTAATTGCTGAAACTGACTTTCTGGACAAACATTTTTCCTTATACTGCTGCTTTAATGCACAACACACTTTCTACAATAATGAAGTTATATTTTTAATGTAACTAGATACATTTTATATTGTTTATTATTTGTTCTGAATATCAGGAAGCCTTTGAAAAAGGTATTTACCATAATAGTCTACTTTCGGTTAAAAAATTACTTTTTCCTCCTCCTACCTACACATGCACTGTAGCTTTCTATAAATTCTGAGCATTCTTGGTAGCAGCTTCCATTTCCCATGCAATGCCATAGCTCTCTTTAAATCATGTCCTGGCGCAGCAAGCAATGGACATTAAATGCTGTCATCTGGAAGGCCACAAAGCAACACAAAGCAATCTGTCTTGCAGTATGTCTTTTGACGTTCCCCATAGTCACAGTATTGGACTAAATGGCAAACTCAGCCACAGAAATGGCTACTGACGCTCCCTAATGCTAAAGCTGACTGTTAGACTTGGATTTCTATACTGCTGCTGAAGGCCTTAGATTTTAATGTTCATGAACCAGTAATTAAGCTGATCGCTAGGGTTCTGAGGTGCTACAGTACCAGGTTTTTCATCAGCTTCTTGCCACTTACAAGAGCACATTTCTGTCACCATTGACATCAATGACAACAAAAAAATACTTCCAGTTTTCAGTGTATTGACTCCATTTGTCATCTTCTCCTTTAAATTCAGCAAGCTTACAATATAATATATTTTATTTATTGCTATTTATGTTTGTTTTACTAGGGAAGTGGAATGACACAAGCCCATTTTCAGCCATGGCTGTGTGCAATGCATGAACAGTATAGAACAGACAGGAAAATGCAGAAATTATGACAGAATTATGGACCACGTGTACAGTTTGCTTGTCCTAGCAAGCACACATATCCCTTTGATTGGAGGGAGTTTAAGGATTCAGATAAATTCAGCTCAAAAACAAGATTGTTCAACAGCTGTGGAAAATAATGCTTCATAACTAGTAGTGCCAAAAAGCTGGCAGAAATGTTATAAATTTTAAGAAGTAGTCAGTAATTACTTTTTTTGCTTCTGGTGTACTTCTCTGTTTCCATTTGTTCATTAGAGGGGATTCTGCTTGTCGGCCTGCTAACACAGAGACTCAGGCACTTAATGTCTTAGCTATCCTACACCGACACTCTGAGTTCAGGAACAAATTCAGGCTGCAAGGGGTTGGCTTGGGGAGAGAAGGATTGAGCATCCCAATGGTTACTCTTCATCTTGTTCAGGGAGAAAAGACATCCAGCTCTGCTGCTGTACTGCCACCTGGGTGACTAGAGGTGGCAGTGCAGCTAGAGGGGCTATTGGGAGGGGGGCAACATCAGCACGCACTGCATGCTCACATGGGGACATGCTTGGAGTGCCCTTGATGCCAATGTCCCAGGGGACTTGGGAATGCAACAAGAAAAACACTCCCAGTTTGTATGATGAAGCTGCCCAGTCCTCAGGCCCTGCCCCTGGATACTCAGGCACAGTCCCTCCCTAACTGGATCCTGTCTGCAATGGAAGATAAGAGGGACCTCTGTCACCTCCACCAGAAGGGCAAGCCTGTGGAAACAAGGGAGGAAACCACGAAAGCCCTGGGGTATGCCAGGGCGATGGGGCTGGGACCAGGATGGGCAGAAGGGGGCCACTGGGGAGAGCAGGTGAGGAAAAAAAGTAGAAGGGTTTTTATGTGCTACATTAATATTAGGTGTGATGTAAAGAGCAGCACTTTACCTGGAGACTGACATATCCAGTTCTGTTCCTTGTCTTCAAAGGCAGTGTGACCTCACAGCGGCATCACAAGCGACCAGTCTTGCAGGAGGTGATTTGCTCTTATTAGTTGTGATGTCACAGATAGTGAGATCATAGGGCTGATGGTGTACGAGAAGGACTAGAACTAGCTATGTCCGCCTCCAGGACAGGTAGAGTGCTATTCTGCACATCCCACCAAGTACTGTCAGGTAGACAATCTTCCAATTAGGCAAAGGAAAATGTAAATATATATATATATATATATATATATATATATATATATATATATAACATGATTCATGCTCCCTTCCTGAGTGTGTGGCTATCCCCTCCCAGACTCTGAGCACAGAGTTCCTGATGAGACAGTAAGATAACAGTGATTCAGTTTCTACAAGCTTGGAGCTTCTCTGGCTGTAGACAGTTCCATTACATGCAGAACTGGGTGTGCTTTTTTTAAGCAGGAGGAAGAGTCAGTCTGTATGCCCTTAGAAGCAGCACTTACTGTAGCAGAACCTTTGCCAAGTCAGCTGCATTTTTCAGACACAGAAGATAAAGCATGTAATTGAAGTCATGTTTGCTGCTGCAAAACACAAATCTGATTTTAGACGGGACATGAAGGACATATAAAACAGCATGGAATCTGTGTGGGAGTCAAGTGCTGTAACAATTGTAATTAAGACCATTTATTTTCAGTGTAATTTCATTAAGGGTATAATTTACTTGTTTAAGCAGTGCAGTCTGAATTTCATTATTGCTTGTAGTTTAAAAAAAAATTTTTTTTCACATTTTAAGTGTCTTTAAGTCAATAACAGATAGATATGGAAATTATATATATAGTTATATGATAGATATGGAATGTATATATATAAATATAAATATATATATATATATATATATATATATATATATATGAATGAAAACTGCAGACTTACCACCCATATAATGGTCACCAATTAAAACAATGTGACATCATCAATTAAAGACACCCTACTAAGTGGAACTGCTTAAAGGTTTTTGCTTTTATATGCACCTAATTACATATTTACAACACCCTATTATAAATCACTGATGACATCACCAGTTTGAAATGCTCAGACTGATTAATCAATCATGACATCATCAATGCATCATTTGTTATTAATTTATTTTTTTATTCAGTACTGTATCTCCTTCTCTCCCACTCTGCCCCCATATGGACTGGTCCCTCGAACCCCAGCACCAGCTTCCCTGGGACTTACTGCATGCTCCATTGTTCTTGCCACAGTCCCTGGGGGTACCTAGTTTCCAGTGTGGGGCCTAAAGGGAACTGGAATGTCATCCAGCTGTGGTCAGGGGTATACCACCATTGTCTCACAAGGCACACAGCATGTGTAATGATGCATTATGTGAGTTCTGCCTTTAGGGAAGTACCCCCCCAAGCATCTAGCAGGTGGGACCCCTTCCCTTGTGTCCCACTGCACTGCCATTCAGATTCCCCCAAGCGGCAACTGTCATGGGAGGAACCCTCTAATATTATTATGGTATGATATTGTATTATAAATAAATGGTCTGTGTATGTATTTGTCTCACACAAGTTAGCAGTTTGGCTTTTAACCTTCAAGGTGCCAGTGAGGATGTCATTAAACTGACCAGGGAGAAACCTAATTAATGCCTTCCTTCCAGAGGGATAGTTTATGGCCCTCATAACCTATGCTGCCTTTGAAGTGTTCCACATATATGAAATTTATGACGTAGCCGGAAGAAGTCACTCGGGTGACTCTTAATGGTTTTCTCATGCACCTGAGAATTAGCAACATGAATGTGGGATTGTTAAGTTCAAAGAGAAATGTTTGATTAAAGACTGTCTTATTTGGGAAATGGCTAGTTAAGATTTTTCAAAGTAATGACTTACATCCTTGTGGATAACTATGTCAGAAATTAAATCTAAGGGAGAATCTAGCTGACCTCACCAAAATGGGGGTGGGCAGATAGAGTTGAAATGAATCCTATATCTGGGAAATGTGGCATATGATTCTAGACTCTGAAAAAGACAGTTCTCTGAACTTAAAAAGCACTTAAAGGTAATACTTAGAAAATAATTAAGTATTTGGTGTAGGAGTTTGTAGTCTGTAACTTTCCTTTTTTTGTTATAGGACTGTGAGATTTGTGATATAATTTGTTCTGTATTTAATTGTTATATGTTTTACCCTTTTTAGTAAATTACCTTTTCTTTTAAAATCTCACAGTCCTGTAGCAAAAAAGGAAAGTTACAGACTACAGACTCCTTTCACAAATACTTTATTTTTTTCTAACTATTACCTTTAAGTGTTTTTTTAAGTTCAGAGAACTGTCTTTTTCAGAGTCTAGAATCATATGCCACATTTCCCAGATATAGGATTAATTTCAACTCTATCTGCCCATCCCATTTTTGGTGAGGTCAGCTAGATCCTCCCTTAGATTTAATTTCTGACATAGTTATCCACAAGGATGTAAGCCATTACTTTGAAAAATATGTAACTAGCCATTTCCCAAATATGACAGTCTTTAATCAAACATTTGTCTTTGAACGTAACAATCCCACATTCATGTCCCTAATTCTCAGGTACATGAGAAAACCATTAAGAGTCAGCCAAGTGACTTCTTCTTCCAGCTACATCATAAAATTCATATATGTGGAACACTTCAAAGGCAGTATAGGTTATGAGGGTCATAAACTACCCCTCTGGAAGGAAGGCATTAATTATTTTTTCCCCTGGTCAGTTTAATGACATCCTCACTGACACCTTGAAGGTTAAAAGCCAAACTGCTAACTTGTGTGAGACAAATACATACACAGACCATTTATTTAAAATACAATATCATGCCATAGTAACATTAGAGGGTTTTTCCCATGACAGTAACCACCCAGCAGGATGTGTTTATTCCCTCTACCCTAGGGAGGAGAGCTGTCCTAGTGATGCTCGATCCTGCCACCCCTGCCAGCCGCAGAGTGACCCACATCTGTTCCCGAAACTGGGCCACCAGCATGGAAGGTGGTAGGTAGTCAGTATCTCAGTCCACTGCATTATTGGGCTGGCTTTGATGCAGAACATTTTAAACTTTCCTCTCTTAGATTCAAAACCATACTTCAAGAAGGTTTCCTCCACATTTTGTTTCACAGTTAGGCAAAGCTAAACACAAAGCATGCCACGCAAACCCTGGTAAAGGCAAATACTCACTATGTGACCTTTCACAACTCACTTGATCAGTGCTATAATCCATCCAGCCGAGGGACATATATAAGAAAAACAGGACTCCATTGAAAATACGATGTTCTGTTTCAGCTGGCATATTACAGATCTTGAAAATGTATTGTTAAAAGCATGATACCACATATGACAACGTTAAAATTCTGACCCCCTCCCTCAAAGCAAACTTCATAGTTAAACTTCCTATCTTTTTTTCACATCACTTGGCTAAATACACACAAATATGTAGAAAGTACACTATTGGGGGAAACAGGTGAAAAGAAGACCCCACACAGAATGTTGCATCACACCTCCCTGGACTTTAAAATGATTAGTCCAGTATAAAACATTGTTAAAGCTAAAAAAATAAATAAACTCAGTAGAATTAATGTGATTCGCCCCAAAACACATTCTGACAGAAAATAAACTGATTACCATATAGAAAAATACTTCCAAGCTGGCAATTTACAAAGCGGTAAAAAAAAAAAAACAGCTTCAGATACAGTTTTTCCATCTTCAGTCCACAGCAAAGTCAAGCACATTATTTGCATATCAAATTTCTACCACGCCTCAAGTTTAACAAGCAGCAATTAACATCCATGGCATAAAATCAATGTAATATTTGCTCCACAAACATGTTTCAGCAATCAGCACTCCAACAACAGTTCTTCATGAGCTTAACTCCTACCATGCTGGTACGTTTGTAAAATTTGAAATAAACATTTAAAATTAATATATTTTCAGTTAACCAGATATATTATACAAAATAAATGAGAGGAATATGCAGTACACTTGTGCGGCTCAATTTTCAAAGAGTGCATTGATCTAGGGCTGCAGCAAACTTGGGGTGCATCAGGGACTTTGTTGCCAATTTTATAAAAATGGGGGTCCCTGTGCCAAACACCCAAGAGTTACTGCAGCTGCAGGGCTGCGCTGAAGATTTGGCACACCTGCGGGTTTTGACAGAAGGATCTGTCAACCCCACCACCTGGTGCAACACTAGAAGGGCCGCAAAGGTGGGGGATGAATATACCTGCCAGGAGGGGAGTTGGGCAGAAAGAGCTTGGGTTGTGAACTGGGGAGTGATGGGGGACATGGCAACAACATGAGGGTGATGATTTGGCACCCTTTGGGGTACCCTGCACTAATACAGACAGCTGAACAGCCTGAGTACAGGGGCTTCAAAGGAAGGGACCGGGATCCGGCCTCAGGGGGACACAGCCCTGGCACCTGCACCACAAGTTGCATTGACTCCAACACTGTTGGTGGACAGCTGCCTCCCTCCACATGGGGAGTCAGGTACCAGGGGACTGTTGTGGTGCCAGGGGACCATTCCCATCCACCACTTGTACCCCACAACCTGCAGCCACTGCTGCTTGGCAATGGTGTTGGGGTCAATGGCACCTATGGGGCAGGTGCCAGGGCTGTGTCCCCCTGAGGCCAGGTCCTAGTACCTTCCAACCACACTCCCTGTACCCAGGCCAATTGTCTGTCTGTACTACAGCAGGGCACCCCCACAGGGTGCCACCTCATCACCTTCCTTCTGGCCCCGATCTCCTCTTTGCAGCCCTTCCCCATTCACTGCTCTGCCTGGCAGTGACACATGGCCGTTAGACCACCTACAGGCTGGTCTAGGGTCAGCCCCCTGTTGAAACCATTGTGGGACTTCTAAAATACCAAAAAAGGGGATGGTGCAGCCACGCTGTAGTGCAAGCCCCCTTGCGACCTGACGCATGGGTGCTTCTGCTGCAAGGGTGGTGCAAGGTGGTTTTGGTGTGTGGCATCCTGATTTTGATGTAGCCAGAATTCAAAAAGCAGGACTGCCGAAATCTTTGATGCAAGGTACCACTTGCATCATACCCATTTGGCGAAGGCGCCTTGTGTCAAAGATAGACTTTTGAAAATCGATACCATGAAATAATTCCGTCTTATGTGCCAAACAAGCTAATAGGACTACTCAACATTTGGCCTCATGGTTTAGGAGCTCATTTCGACCCACACAATGAAATTATTCTATCTTTTATTCTGTATATACACTGGCTAATTGGATTTCCTGCTAAAAAGGATTTTTTTAACTTTCAGATTAGACAAATAATTAATTTCAAGAAAGTGTTCACTATACAGCCTAGTCATCATTAACGTATTACTGATGTGCATTAAGAACAGTAAGCAATTGTTAAGAAATGCAGTGCACACAGAGAGGAGCACTCATGGTCTCTGTAATAAAATTAGCAAAACTGCCAGCTCATATAATTTTTTACTTACTTTCTTGTAGTTTAAATATCTGGTGGATCCTGTAATTGCTCCCCCCCAACCCAGCAGCCATCCCAATGTAACTAGTGTTTCAGAGTCCCCACGGCTGACATGAGTGAGGGGGCATTAAGGGTCTCCAGTATTAGGGCAGTTGCAGCACTGAATGTTGCTGACTGTGCCAGTACCTGTTACAGTTCCTGTGTCTAACATATATTTTTTACAGTCACTATACACATTCCTCTTTAAGCTACTGTACTGTAATGTACATGGGCTAGTCTGGAGCACTGGGGTTTAGTTACAGCAAAGAGATCCTGGTTGAAATCCCAGCTGAGCAATTGGCTTACTCTGTGACCTTGTGTAAACACTCTTTGACCTCCTTGTGCTTTGGTTCCCCAGCAATAAAAGCTGGTAGACATAGGACCACTCCGTAAATGTAGTGATGTATTTCCAGTGGGATGACTAAAGCAAAATTAATTTGTAAGAAGGCAGTATAGTAACCAACCCCATTGCCATTATTTAGAATATTCAAGAGCACCAGATGAAAGAGGGCTTAAAATTACTTAAAGAAGAAATGGCTTCACAAACAGAAACACTGAAACATAGAATTTGTCGACAGAAAAGGACTGCTTGCCCCTCCCAGTCTGCACAGATGTTCCCTGCATGATCTGTCTTCAGAGACTCTAAATGGTCTCCAGCATCTCTTCCCCCTCCTTGCCTATTTACTAATATTCTCCCATGTCTATCCCATGCCAGCTTTAAGCCCCCCACTGTTTTTGCCTCCGCCACTTAGCTGGCAGTCTGTTCCGGGTGTCTACCTCCCTTTCATTATTTCATTTCCCATTATTATGTCAAGTCTCAACTTGAAAATAGAAACAATTTCAGTTCTTACTTCTCAGCTGGTAGTGTATTCCACACATTCATCACTCTACCAGTGAAATAGTACTCACAAATATTCATTCAGAATTTCAGTCTCCTTACTGTCGTATGTTCTATTGTTCTAATGTTTATTAATTAATAACTTAATTCATTAATTGATGTACAGGAAGATCCATGAGCAAAAAGTGCCCATTTTTCAAGGGGCAACCCGAGTCAGTACAAGTAACACAGAAACAACAAACATTTGGAGACATTTACTATTACAGACGTGTTGAACACCATCTGCAGTGTGATACAGAACAAAGAAAGCATAGAAAATATCCATAGTGCAAACAAAGATCTGAATTTGTTCAGATGGGGTTATTTTTTCCAAGTATAACTCTCTGAACTCATTGTACAGCAGGCAGTTTTTATGGCATCTGTAAAAAAAAAAAAAACTAAAATATAATTGAAATGGTAATAGTAACAGATGGTAGGAACCGCACTTGGAGTGAAGTAACAAGGTTTTGCTGTCAATAGCCTTTAGGCTGAAACTTCTCTGGTCTGAATCTTTCTGACTTCTTCAATAGAACATTCAAATACACAGGGAGAATAAATAAAAAAGAATTCCTAATAACTCAGAGTGGTCTTTGGGGGTGAATATGAGAGCGTGTTTGTGTAAATGAAGATCCTGGCTCCAAATCTGTACTAAAACTAAGAATCAGCATAAAAGAAAAGACACATATCTTTCACCATGTGACTTGGATAAGGAATCAGATAATGGTAATAACATGGATTTGGATCAGGATTCTTCCAGTTCAGTTCAATCAACAGTTGCCGCAGCTGGAAAGACACTGATTTTTCTAATCCAGGTAGTTCACATTCTGAGCCTGGCTCTTTGGGCAAACCCAGTGCTACTGTAAAACAGCCACCTGCTTCTGTGGACTAAGGTTTAGATCCAGCTACAGGCTGGCAAAATCCGAGTCACTGAATCAGCTGGAGAAAATGAGCAACTGAAACCAAGATTGTCAGCTGACATGCAAACAGTGACTGCAGATCCAAACATCTGATTTTGATAGTGATATATCTTACATATAAGTCTCACTAAGCTTGATTTAGTGAAACAGTATGACCTGCTATGTTATTAAACTTTGACTAGATAAATACTCTATCAAAACAGCACTATTAGTAGGTCCATTATAATGCTTTAACTATAAAGTATACTTATTTTCTTGGTAACATATAATTATATTGGAGGTTTATAATATACAGTTGACAGATTTAATTTTGTAGCAGTAGGTTAATAGTTGTCCAAAATGGATAAGATAGGTATAATGAATTAGTAGGATTGCAAAACATATATTAATAAATACACTGAAGCAGTTGAATATTTCGAATATGAATTATTTCATATTTAAGTTATGAATGAGTTCTGTAGGCTATATTTTTGTTTATCATTATTAGTGTTATTAAATATCATCCTAAAGGAAATTTAATGTAAAATAGCCATTATTCCCTGGAATCAGATGCACAGTAGTTTTCCTGTCTATGACTAATCAATTATTCTTTGTTTCTGATTTGCATACTTGGCAGATGCATAATAATATATGGTTAGAGGGTGAAGTGGCCATGTTGTGACTCCCCCTCAAACTCCTAAATATGTATTTTTATTTTTGACAATTTTAGTGATGGGGATCTCTCCTCATATTATTGGGGCTTTTGTCTTATTGTTGTTTTATGACTTTTTTTCCGTATAGATTTTTTGTGGTATTTTTCATAGATTTTCTCCTGTTCCTGGCCCGAGGTCCCAGTACACAGCTGTGCATATGTGTGGAGGCATGCACACACACCTTATCGCTAGCTCAGCCCTTTCCACCCACCAGTAACAATGCTGCCCCTTCCTGCCTATGCTACCCACCGGACCTCCACCCGGTGGAAGTGGAACTATGGGGGGAGGCGACAACCCACCCCCACCACCCCCAGGGGAGGAGAGCTGCCCTCCCAGCTTGCTCAATCCTGCTCCTCCTTCCCCCCCCATGCGCCAGCACCTCAACAACCTGAGGTCATTCCCGAACCTGGGTCGCCGGCATAGTACGAGGTAAGGCATCCAGCACCTCAACCCTCAGCGCAACTGGGCCGGCTTTGTTTTATGACTTTTATGTTCCACATATTGATACAGTATAAATTAAATTTCAATGTAACAACAATATATCTTCTATAATGTAAATTTTTGGGTTTGTTATTGTTGAAAACTTAATCAGTAAAAAGTAAAAAAAAAAAAATACTAAAACTAAATAGCAGAATCACAAAGCAAATGTGCCTGTGTGGCAGCTGTGCTGTAGAGTACTGCAAAGTGTGAGACAGCTAGACTGCTCTGCTGAGGCACAATTTAACTTGTCAAAAGCTTTTTCTACAACTTTAATGAATCAGATGAGATGACTTCTGTCAATTTCTAGTATATCTGAATGCTTCTATAAAAACTGCACTTTTCCACAACAGGGATCTGAGTCATATTCATATTTCACAGGGGTAAAAAAAGGTACAAAGTTATGCACATAGGGGAAGACAGAATGAAGAACTGGAGATGTGTTAGAAAAAAATGACAGCGGAGAGGGATTTCGAGGCTTTATTGGCAGACAACTTAAAGCAGTCAGCGCAGTGCAACAGAGCAGCGGGAAGGGCAAATAGGATGCTGGGGTGCATAGGCAGGGGGATTAACAACAGAAGGAAGGAGATAATCCTGTCCCTGTACAGATCCCTGGTGTGGTCACATTTGGAGTATTGTGTGCAGTTCTTGAGTTTGCACATTAAAAAGGGTAGGGAGAGGGCTGAGGTGGTACAGAGGGAGGCAGTAAAAATTATCAAGGGGCAGCAAGAGAAGCCTAGGGGAAGAGCTCAAACCTCAACATGTACATCAAATATGTGTAACTGTTATCCTAACATACTAACATACTAAAATGCCAGCAGAATAGGCCTAACAGTCTTTCGTGTCTGCTCGTTTGGTCAGCCCCCACCCTGGGAGCTGACCTTGCTGCCACCCTGTCCCTCTCTGGCTTCTTCCTTCCCAGTCCCGGCTGTTCTCGCTGCACTGGTTTTTACTTCCAGAACCCTTCCCCTGTACCTGTCCCACCACCTCATGAACCCCTCCACCATTTCTGCCTCCATCAGCCCCCTGGGCAGTGCATTCCATGGCTCCACTACCCTCTGAGTGAAGTAGCACCTCCTCCTTTCTCCCCTGAATCTCCCCCCCTCCAGCTTCCACCCATGCCGTCTAGTTGCCCCCTCCTTCCTTTGGAGCACCCCAACTGCTTCTCCCCTATTTACCCCCTTCATGTACCTGAAGACCTCTATCATGTCCCCCTGGTCCATTCTCTCTTCCAATGTGTACATATTTAGCTCTTTGAGCCTCTTCCCATAGGTCCTATCCCCCAAGCCCCAAATCATTTTGGTTGCCCTCCTCTGGACCCTCTCCAGGAGCTCAGTGTCCCTCTTTAAATGTGGCCTCCAAAACTGCACGCAGTACTCTAGATGTGGCCTCACCAAGCAGTTATACAGTGGGAGTATCACTTCCCTCCTTCTGGAGGTGAGCCCCCTAGTGATGCATCCAAGCATCCTGTTGGCCTTTGCCGCTGCCCTCCTATAAGTCTCTGAGTTGTTCATCTTGACATCCACCACCCTCAGGTCCCTCTTTGCCATCGAGGCTTATAGCATTCCGCCCCCCCCAGGGTGTACACTTGGCCAGGGTTTCTGGCTCCCAAGTGCAGTACCTTGCATTTCCCTGCACTGAATCTCAGCTTCTGCTTTCTAGACCACCTTTCCAGAGCTTCCAGGTCCTGTAGTGCCTTCTCTAATATGTTTGCCTATGTGTAGAACAAATATTTCCCTTATGGCTGTTGACAACGATTCTGTACTGTATGATAGTCTACTGTACTGTATGATGGTCAATGCCATGTGTTTTCTTTTATGTAATTAATTCTGGGTCACCCCTGAAATAGGGATCATTGATTGGTCTAGGTGGGCTTATTCGGTCAACAAAATTCAAATAAATAAATACAATGCAGATGGGGGGAGGGAGAGGGGTATGATTGAAACTTTCAATTTTCTTCACAGGATAAACAAGGTAAATACCAGGGAACTGTTCACAGTGAGCGAATACATGGGTGCAAGGGGCAGTGCAAGAAAGCAGCAGCAAAGGCAAACAAGATGCTGGGATGCATATCTAGGGGCATCAGTAGTAGGAGACAGGAGGTTATACTGCCCTTGTACAGGTCACTGGTAAGGCTCTATCTAGAGTATGGAGTTCAGTACTGGTGCCTACACCTTAAAAAGGACATTAACCTGCTGGAGAAGGTCCAGAGGAGGGCTACAAAGATGATAGCTGGTCAGCAGGCTAAGGCATATGAGGAGAGGTTAAGGGCACTGAACATGCACTCCCTGAAAGACAAGAGAAAGAGAGAGATAGAGAGAGGCAACATGATTGGGACCTTCAAGTACTTGAAAGGGATAAATAAGGTAGATAAGGAGAGTCTCTTTAAGCTGAGTGGCAACCATAACGTGAGGGGGCACAGTCTTAAGCTGGAGGGTGGAAGGTTTAGGAGGGGGTTCAGGAAGCACTTCTTCACAGAAAGGGTGGTGGACACTTGGAATGTGCTGCCAGAAGAGGTAATCTTGTTGAAGACAGTGGGCAGCTTTAAGAGAGGCTGGGACAGGCATAGAAGGAGGGTAAGGGTCATGAGTAGGGAGGATGGGAGGAGTGAGGAGAGAGGGCAGGGACATTAGCTCAAGCTATGGACCCTGTAATATGAGCAGACTTGAAAGACTAAATGGCCTTCTTCTGCTGGTTTCTTTGTATGTTCGTATGTATGAAACTCAAACAAGCTGGCAGGAGGGAGATTCAAGAAGGCCATCAGGAAGGATTTCTTTACAGTGAGAGTGGTGGACAAGAGGAAGAGACTCTCTGAGGTGTTGGTCTGCACCAGTCAGCAGAGAGATTCAAGCAGGGGTGGGACAGACTTGTGGAGCTGGTGAAGACAGCAGGGGAGGATGACATGGGGGAGGGGGAGTGAGTGAGCACTAGGCCATTTGCATCACTGTATACACACAAAACAAAAAAGTGCACACAGTGTTGTTGGTGGTGCTCACAACAAGAAGAAACTGATACATGCTGAAGACGTTGGGCACTCACCACCTCAAATGATCCAGACACCACAGTTGCCCTGTTGTCTTATTTATTAATAAAAAGACAGTCACAAGAAAGATACCAGGGGACAGTGACATGGGGAGGGGGAGGGAGTGATCACTAAGGCATTTGCATCATAATATAGGTGGGGCTGGTGAGGATAGCAGGGGATGACGACATGGTGGAGGGGGAGTGGGTGTCCACAGAGGCATTTGCATCATAATATAGGTGGGGTTGGTGAGGATAGCAGGGGAGGATGACATAGGGGGAAGGGGAGTGCATGACCATTAGCGTATTCACATCCTGCCATAGGTCAAGTCTGGCAGACTAGATGTACCGGCCATTCCGTTCTATGTCTTTCAGTTTAATATGGATCCTCTGCTCTATTGGAATACGGTCTGATTTAAAACCAGGAGAGGTGCTAGACACCAGGGGCTGGATTTTTAGCCCATTCCAGGACTAAGTCCCACTCCACAATGGCTGCTGTAGACTGAAAATCTCTGCACCTGCGGAGTTCCATACCTTCTGCCAGTGCAGCTGCAGGCGATA
The DNA here is from genome assembly GCA_016271365.2 of Neoceratodus forsteri. Taxonomy (NCBI): domain Eukaryota; kingdom Metazoa; phylum Chordata; order Ceratodontiformes; family Ceratodontidae; genus Neoceratodus; species Neoceratodus forsteri. Next base: position 428,742,801 of record JADMNL010000023.1, on the reverse strand, counting down.
TTACACCAGGTCCCACGAGGTGTAACTTTTCCCTGCAGCTGTGCTGAAAAATCAGCCTCAAGCTGCCATAAATTGGAGAGCTGATTGTAAACCGTACCCCCCTTTAAAAATATTGTGGCTAGAGGAAAAACTGGGGCTCCAGAAGTGGAGACCCACTTGCACCATTTTTTTACAACTGTGGGCGGAGCCTACAGGAGTATTGCATGTACAAAAGGAGTGATGTCATGTTTTCTGTCTGTGGAACTGACTGAAGGTGTAAATAGTCTCCTCTGCCTTATCCTCCTCCAAGAAATGTTTTCCATCCTCAAATAAATACGCTTTCATGTTAGCCAATGGATGCAGGGTACTACTTTCTTTCTTAAATGGGTGGTACAAGAAATGGAACCTGAGTAGTGGGAGGCAGCATAGTTTTTTGGGGGGAAGTAAGGTCCACCCCACCTCCACCCAAGGAGCTCCAAAAGGTCCATCCCACCTTTTTTTTTATTCATGTGGGAGGGGCAGGAGGTGGATCTATTATACTGAAAGAAGACTCACTAGAGTTTGGGGTGTGGCCCAAGGAACAACACATCTGTGGAGTCGCTGCATTTTGTTAAGGACTAAGAGAACAGAAGATACTTAAATTGCCTTCAAACTGACTTAAAAACCCTTGGAACAAATGATTATCAGAGTCACCTGGTGTCTCAAAAGGAAACACTAAGAAATGTCTGAAACTGCAGCTTCAGGATTCAACTTCAAGGAAACCCTTGGAACAAATGATTATCAGAGTCACCTGGTGTCTCAAAAGGAAACACCAAGAAATGTCTGAAACTACAGCTTAAGGATTCAACTTCAAGGAAAATAAACAACTTTCAGGTATTTCTTAAACATTTATATACTAAAATGGGCACAGTACTTGGTAAACACAGTCTGTGATTAAGTGTATTTTTCTTTTTAAGTTTGAGAAGTGGAGTTGACTCGCATATGTTAAAAATACCAGCTACAATTAGTAACTACTGTAGTTGCTGTCCCATTTACTTTTTTTCCTGGCTCAGTTTATATCAGTGAAGAGCTGCCATCCAACTGGACAAGCTATTTATCACTTATTTTTCATTTAAAATAACATAAATGTGGTTTCACATTTTTACCATGAGGGAAGCAAGATAAACCAGCATGGTTAACAAATACATTCATTGACACCTCTGAATGAATGGGGTAGTTTTTTTAAACATTCCTTTTGAGTTAATTACTACTTGGAACCTGTTATTCCAGTTTTTACGACTGCTCCTGGAACTTTCTGCATGACAAGTTCCCTTAGGCACCTCACAGCACCTCATTAAGCCATGTGACACTACTATTTTTGCAGGACATTGCATACTGTAGCAAGAGACCCAATTTGTTTGCCTTTTTCCAAATAATATACCAACTTCATTCTTAGGCAGGCAGTTCTGGGCTAGTGTTAATATTCTACTGAATTTTCTTAACTTGTAGTTTGTGACTACAGGTATTTATAACTCAATGATAATAACCACATTTGCTTCTCTTGTAAATAGCCAGGTATTTGTGTGTCTAATTTATGTTTGACTTACTGTAGGTTACACATAGAGTCTGATAAATTCATAACATGCTGTATTGTGATTTAATAAACTGATAAATGGGGATTTTGGTTTCTTTTACAAATTAATTTTTCCTGACCATGGATATACTAAAACAAAAATGTCTCAACAAAATGTTTTTAAATACATTATCTGGTTTGGGGGGGGGGGGGGCTGCTACAAGCAGAATGGGATTTCACAGATGAGGGAAGTCACCTTACATAAACTTAAATAAAACCCTTTACCTGATGCCCATTTTTAGGCCTTATATAGTAATATCTTCCTTCAGGAGAACAGCTTGTAATGAAATCTGTCGAATTTACATTGGCATTTTGGCATATGGGCTTTTATATTATATGAATTTTGTGTGTGAACTGTTAAATGGGGATTTTGGTTTATTTTACAAATTCATTTTTCCTGACCATGGATATACTAAAACAAACATTTCTCAACAAAATGATTTTAAATAAATTATATGGTTGGGGGGGGGGCTGCCGCAAGCAGAATGGGATTTCACAGATGAAGGGAACTCACAGCAGCAGAAAAAAGAAGCATGTTGGCATTAAACGCTTAGTGGTATGGATGTAGAGGCACCAGTATTTATGCATGACTTTGGTAGATGATTAATTTTGACTGGGGGGTGAGGGAGGAAGTGAGTCTTGATATTTTTAGCATAATGGTTTTCTGAAACTTCAGCCTTCAATGGGTTAGACTTTGTAGCCATCTGTACAGTATATCACTAAGCCACATGCAGTGGGGAATGGGTAAAATCCACATCACCAGACCCAGGCCAGAGCTGTAAAATCTGGATTGGGACAGCTTGTGCAAATATTGCTGATCCGGTGGAGCAGCAATAAAAGATAAACTATGCAATACCCTCAATAACACACCTACCCCAGTTTACATTTACCTGATGCCCATTTTTACGTTCGCTTGCACGCATGCGTAAGGAACATTTTGGAGAGTAGCACACTTTGGAGTGTGCGCTCTCCCATCCAATGCACTGCTCCCTTGAGCAGGCGTGGCAGTCCTGCACTATCGGTGCGGGAGCTCTGTATGACAGCGGTGGTCTTCTGCTTCAAAGAAAACCACGCTGCCATCTCGAAAGCACCGCGTCCACGCTGCCTCCGTCACGCGCTCCCCAGCGGCGCCGTCCTGCCACCCCCAAAAGCTTTGGTGCCACGCTGGGGAGCCCATCCCAGTGTGGCAACGCTGTTTGCCGACGACGGGGTGCCCAATTCCCCGTCAGCTGCAGGCCCCCCAAGCCATCCTGCTGCCATGCTGGGGAGCCCACCCTGCGTGGCAAACATCCGCTTTGTTTTGCTGATGGGGGTGCCCAATCCCCGTCGGCTCCTCGGCCCCCCCGCGTAGTTTGCCAACAGGGGTGCCCAATCCCCCATTGGCTCCTCGGCCCCCCCAGCCATCTTCTGCCACGCTGGGAGCCCACCCCAGCGTGGCAAATGTCCCACATCGTTGTTTTTTTTGTTTTTACCTGTAAAGAAAAAACTGTCCTGTGGCATGTCTCCCAGTCCCCCTTCCCACAACCTGCACCCACCCACTGCACATCCAGCCTCCCCACACCCCCCTCACCCCATACTTACCTCCGGACTCCGGCACGACGATTTTCGGTGGACTGGGAACACGTCTGCACTCTTCAATTCTGATGGAAGTGGAACACTTGGATATTGTGGCAGTCACAGAAACATGGTACATGGAGAACCATGACTGGGATGTCAACATACCAGGGTACACAATCTACAGAAGGGACAGGGAGGGTAAAAGAGGAGGTGGAGTAGCTCTCTACATAAGGGAAGGGATCAAAGTAACAGAACTAAAAAGTAAAGGGGGAGGACAAGATGAACTCTGGGTCACATTGGAAACAGGGAATGGCATCACAATCCGCACAGGGGTTGTATACAGACCCCCGTCTCAAGGGGAGGAAATGGACAAGAAAATGATAGAGGGCATTCTCAAAATGGCTGAAAAAGGGGAGATACTGTTGATGGGGGACCTTAATATGCCAGATGTTAACTGGGCAACATGGACTGCAGCCACATCCAAGAGCAGGGTCATTCTCGATGCCCTACAGGAAGCATGCCTTAGACAGCTAGTGGTGGAACCCACTCGGGAGGGAGCAATATTAGACCTGGTACTATCAAATGGAGAGAGGATCACAAACTTAGAAGTCAGTAGACACCTGGGAACAAGCGACCACTGCACATTGTGCTTCACAATAAACAGAACCATGGAGACAAGCCATACAAATACAAGGATACTGGACTTTAGAAGGGCTGACTTTGGCATAATGGGTGAATACCTGAGGAATGCATTAGCAAATGGCCAGAAAGGAGGGGTGGAAGAACAATGGAGAAAAATCAAAACTGCCATCATGGAGGCAACAAGCCTTTGTGTGAAACAAATAAAGAAAACAAAGCGGAATAAAAAACACTATGGCTCTCAAAAGAAGTGTCAGGGAAGATTAAGGAGAAAAAGGCTGCATTCAAAAAGTATAAGGAATCACAGACTGAGCACGCACAGGAACTGTATCAATTAAAGCAGAAAGAAGTGGTGAAGGCAGTCAGAAAAGCAAAGGCCCAAACCGAGGAAAGGATAGCTAACTCAGTTAAGAAGGGGGATAAAACCTTTTATAGGTACATTAGGGAACATAGAAAGGTTAAGGGAGGGATAGGGAAGATTAATAAAGGAGAGGGGAGGTGGGCAGAGGGAGACAGTGAAAAGGCAGAGATAATGAATGAATACTTTGCTCAGTATTCACAAAAGAAGAAGAGGGAGTTACCTAAACCAAACAGTAGAAGCACTCTGGATAGTGGGGTTGATACCAGTCCATTTAAAGAAGAAAGAGTACTGAAAGAACTTCTAAAACTCAAGGTGGACAAAGCAATGGGGCCTGAGGGATTCACCCTAGAATCCTAAAAGAGCTAAGGGAGGACCTAGTGACACCACTAACCACACTTTTTAACAAATCATGGGAAGATGGGGTGGTACCTGAGGACTGGAGGAGGGCAGATGTGATTCCCTTCACAAAAGTGGGAGCAAGGCAGAAGCAGGAAACTACAGACCTGTTAGTTTGACCTCAGTGGTGGGGAAAATGATGGAATCACTTCTGAAAGAAAGAATTGTTGAGTACCTAGAGGCCAGCGGTGCACTGGACCCAAAGCAGCATGGATTCACAGCAGGAAGGTCATGTCAGACAAATCTAATCGATTTCTTTGACTGGGTGACCAAAGTAATAGACCAGGGAGGGGCTGTGGATATGGCCTATCTAGACTTTAGCAAGGCATTTGACACAGTCTCGCACAAAAGATTAATTATCAAGTTAGCCAGCCTGGGAGTGGGTCCCAGGGTGGTAGCCTGGCTAGAAAACTGGCTGCACAACAGGACACAGAAGGTAATAGTGAATGGAACACATTCTGAAGAAAGGGGTTACTAGTGGAGTACCTCAGGGCTCAGTACTGGGTCCAGTCCTCTTTAACGTCTTTATAGGTGACATTGCAGAGGTCTGGAAGGAAAGGTATGCCTCTTTGTGGATGACACAAGATCTGTAACAAGTTGATACAAAAGGGGTAGAAAGGATGAGAAGGGACTTGGCAAGGTTGGAGGAATGGTCAGACATATGGCAACTTAGATTCAATGCAAAGAAGTGCAAAGTAATGCACCTGGGAAATAAAAATCCAGGAGAAGAGTACACAGTAGCAGGGAAGGTAATAACAACAACAATAATGGAAAGGGATCTGGGTGTAGTCATATCAGATGACCTAAAGGTGGATATGCAATGTGAGAAGTCAGTAGGGAAAGCCAGGGGGATACTGGGATGCATAGGGAGGGGCATCACAAGTAGAAAAAGGGAAGCAGTTATCCCTCTATACAGACAGTTGGTGAGACCCCATCTGGAGTACTGCGTGCAGTTTTGGAGACCTCATCTACGCAAGGACATAGACAGGATGGAAGCAGTCCAGAGGAGGGCAACTAAAATGGTGCAGGGTCTACATCAGAAACCATATGAAGAGAAACTGAGAGAGCTTAATATGTATACCCTTGATGAAAGGAGGGACAGGGGACATGATAGAAACTTTTAAGTACCTCAAGGGAATCAACAAAGTCCAGGAGGGTAGCATCTTTCAGAAAAAGAGATGTGTAAGAACAAGGGGGCACAATTTAAAGTTAGAGGGGGATGGCTCAGGGGTAATGTGAGGAAATTCTTTTTCACGGAGAGAGTGGTGGACGCATGGAACCGCCTTCCTGGAGAGGTTGGGGGTCTAAAACAGTGGAGGAATTCAAACATGCATGGGACAGACATAAGGCAATTATAGTGGGGGGTTGCAGGAAATAGGCTGTTGGTTAACTAGAATCTGCAGCTTATCCAGTAGGTAGGGAAATGGGCAGACTGGGTGGGCCAAGTGGTCCTTATCTGCTGTCAAAGTCTATGTTTCTATGTTTCAAAGGTGACCGCGAACTGAGGAAATGCCGGTAAGCTGTATAATGGGCTAGATGGGGGGGTTCAACTTTATTGCATATCTCAGGCATTTTTTGGAATTTTTGCACCAAATTTTCAACATGGGGTTTTGGGACCCTTCTCATGAATGATGTCACTGTCATGGCGTTATTCGGGCCGAAGGGTGATTTCACAGTCACTGCACAGTCACTGTGTGAAATCACCCTTTGGGCCTGAATTGCACCATGACAGTGAATCATTCATGAGAAGGGGTCCCAAAAACCCCATGTTGAAAATTTGGTGCAAAAATTCCAAAAAATGACTGTTTTATGAGCGTGCGTTGCCCAGTTCCAACGCACGCTCGTAGGTTTGCGAATTTTCAATATTTCTACTCCAGATTTTCAACATTGCCATTTTACCATACCTTCTTATGAGTAGTACAGCTGTCATTTTTCACATCTCACCCAAAGCGTGTTTCCGCCCATGTAGCACACAATGGTGCAATCGGGTCTTGAACTCGATGTATGGGACACATTAAGAAAATCACAGTGACACTGATCATGAGCAGAGGTCTTAAAATGGCTGTGCTGAAAATTTGGTGAAAAAATTCCTAAAAATGACTGTTTTACGAGTCTGCGTTGCGTAGTTCCTACACACGCTTGTAAGTTTGCGAATTTTCAATATTTTCACTCCAGATTTTCAACATTGCTATTTTACCACACCTCCTCATGAGCAGTACAGCTGTCATTTTTCACATCCTGCCCAAAACATGTTTCCGCCCATGTAGCACACAATGGTGCAATCGGTGTGCGAACTCGATGTATGGGACACATTAAGAAAATCACAGTGACACTGTTCATGAGCAGAGGTCTTAAAATGGCTGTGTTGAAAATTTGGTGACAAAATTCCTAGAAATGACTGTTTTACGAGTGTTCATTGCGCAGTTCCTATGCACGCTCATAAGTTTGCGAATTTTCAATATTTTCACTCCACATTTTCAACATTGCCATTTTACCACACCTCCTTATGAGCAGTGCAGCTGTCATTTTTCACATCTTGCCCAAAACGTGTTTCCGCCCATGTAGCGCACAATGGCACAGTCGCTGTGTGAACTCAGTGTATGGGGCACATTAAGAAAATCACAGTGTCACTGTTCATGAGCAGAGATCTTAAAATGGCTATGTTGAAAATTTGGTGAACAAATTCCTAAAAATAACTGTTTTACGAGCGTGCGATGTGCAGTTCCTACGCATGCTCGTAAGTTTGTGAATTTTCAATATTTTCACTCCAGATTTTCAACATTGCCATTTTACTACACCTCCTTATGAGCACTACAGCTGTCATTTTCACATCCTGCCCAAAACATGTTTCCGCTTATGTGGTGCTACAATAGAAGCAGTCGATTATTACCAAAATCAATGTGGCACACAGTAAGACAATCACAGTGACACTGTTCATTGCCAGAGGTTTTAAAATGCCAGTGTTGACAATTTGGTGACAAAATTCCTAACAATGACTGTTTTATGAGCGTGCATTGCACAGTTCCCACTCACGCTCCTAGCTTTGCGAATTTTCAATATTTCCACTCCAGATTTTCAACATTGCCATTTTACCACACTTCCTTATGAGCAGTACAGCTGTCATTTTTCACATCCTGCCCAAAACGTGTTTCCACCTATGTAGGTCACAATGGGGGTAACAAAAAGGTCATGCTGACAATTTATTGTGCAAATACCAGCAATCGCACAGGGCATTAGGGTACAGCACCATACATGCCAAACACCACTGCAAATACCTGCAAGTGAACATTCGGCATTGACAAATGCTTGTTAGACCTTATATAATAATATCTTCCTTCAAGAGAACAGCTTATAATGAAATGTGTCGAATTTACATTGGCATTTGGGCATAGGGACTTTTATATTATATGAATTTTGTGTGTAAACTGTACATCAGTCTCTAAAAAAAAAACACATCAAATGTCTTCAAAAACTTGTCTCAACATTGTGTTTATCTTCCACCTTGTCACAACATATAACTGTCTCAGCAGTGTTTTCAGTTAGGGTACAGTACCTTCATGTACTGTATATGATGGCCTGGTTCTGTTGAGTTGATTGCTATAAATGTGCATAGAAGAAAATGCAAAACATATAAGTAACTGTAATACAGAAGGTGGCATTATTTTTAATTATATAATGACAAGGAAAAATGTAAGAAGCTGATTGGCTGCTGACCCATTGAAACAGTGATGTTATTACACAACAACATCACCGTAGCTTTGGATTTGGATCATTCCTTGCATTTTGTCTTAAGAAATATTTTTCCACACTAACAAAAACATCCTTTAAAATGTAATTTTATTGTGTATATAACAACAAGCCATTGTATAATTGCAATAAGGCACTCCAGCGTGTGTGTTATGTTGTAATAATGTCACTCCTGGGGTGGTGGAAGCACTGGGCTTCACCTCATGCTTCAACCCACCCCAGGAGTGATATTATTACATGATAACACACACCCTGGCGTGCCTTATTGCTTAAATAAGCCCATTCTCAATGTACTGTACTTTGATTCAGTTAGTGTATATGCAACAGCCTTCATGTGTACACTCTGGGCTTCTCTTTGACTCCTGATGTCTATTTGCTTTAGCTATTGTATATTGTTTGAACTGCTTTGGTCTTCTTGATGTGGTGCCTGTGTGCCTAAACTATGTAATCTATTTATCTACTGCTACCCATGTATCTCCAGTGAATGATTGTTATAACTGTCTGCTCACCGAGTCATTGTTTTTTGACTTGTTAACTGTGCTGTCTTTGTATTAGTTTCAACGAGATGCCTTTGTAAATGAGTCTCTGACTCAAAGGTTTGTAAATCTGATATTTTTAAAATAAATAAATATATAACTGTTTGTTTAAGCCCATGAAACACCCTTATCTAGTTAATGTACAGTTGTAGTGGCTCTGCCAGAGCATATTCCTGCAGCTGCAGGACTGACTAGGGCCTTTGAAAATCCAGCCCCTAGTCAGCTGTTTTCAGCATATGCATGTATACGTACCTGATTTGTTCTGTTATCTAAGAATTGTTTTATTTTTGTGCTTTAGCGGAAGCAGTGAAATCCCCATAGTCACTACCTAGCACTGAAGGATGCATGTGGAGCATGTTAATTGTGCAGTTTAATGTAAATGTGCGATATTATATGCAACAGTTGATCAGTTGTGTTTTTATGAAACGATGGATCCTGCCTGTAAACAGACCTCTGGTCTAGTGTACTTACCTGGCAAATAAATAAACTGAAACCGAAATTGGTCTTGAAAACTGAAACTATTAAATCTAATTATTCTGGAGAGCTGCTAGTCAAATTATAGCCAGTCCCTGGATGCTGGTCACTACAAGCTCTCTTCATGGGAGGGAATCTGCCCAAAGTTTCTATGTGTCTGGAAGCTGGGGTACAGACTAGAAGGCTGAAGGTCTCCTCTCAAGTAATACAACAGCATATATTGTACCTCACTAGGGCACCCACTTAATGCAATAGATGTCCTCTTCCTCAATGTTATAACATAACCTTGGGACACATACATCACACTTACACCAGTGGAAAATATATGCTACTGTGTTAGGGCTACCCACCCTCCTTATTCCTGTTGCAAAGCTTTCCCTGCTCCCTTTCCTAGTGAGGCAAGATGTTATTTCTTGCTTCATCCAAACCAGACCCCCATGCATCTTAAACTGAGTTCCAGCTCACAGTAGGGCAAACTTTCTTGGATCCCCCGCAATAGAAACGTACCTTAACTAGTGGAGCTCAGCACACGTGTGACCCCCCCCACAGCCTGAGAAGCTCATCAACTGTATCTACAGGATTTCTCCTTGACTCCCCTTCCACTTTGTCCATCACCCTTATAGGTCACCTTTTCTGTCCTCTATGGAACCAGGAGCAGATGTGCATGGGCCTTGAAAATCTCCCTAAAGTGGAAAACCTTACTTCTATAGTTCTCTTCTCCTGAACTTGTGGGACCATAAAAGGCCCCTTCTATCTCTACCTACTCTTCTATATATGCAGGCCTACCCCCTCAGGGGGAGCAGCACCCCTCCCTGCCCTAAAAGGCAGGGAGTGTCCAGAGGCTTCTCTAAACATTTCTTGCTCTTAACTCACTTTTGGCTAGACTGGCATTTCCTGTCTGCCCTCCTTTTTATGGCTCTGGGTGGAGCCTACAGCCATTTTGCTTTCTCTAGCTTAAAATGGCCAATTGTGGCACCTTCCATCTGACTTTTGGAAGTATCCTTCCAAAAGTCCAACAGAGCTTGTAACACTCCACCATGGTCTGCTGCTATGGAGTAACAGCCGTACTATTTTGGCTGTTACTTACTTCCACATTCCGGGACAAGAACTGCGCATGTGCGCCTCACGTGCATGTGCAGTTTCACTGACATCACCATCTTGTGAATGGCATATTGCCATTCACTGCAACTACTCATGCTCAGTTGTGTCACCGCTGCCATCTTGCAGATGGCACTCTGCAGCACTGGTGGCGCTAGCTTTCTGGAGCTTTGGAAGCTCGTCACAGCCATATCGGCTCTGGCTAGATCTTGTTAAGCAGGGGGTGGGACAGGAAACACCAATGCTAATTAGTTCTTATTAGCCTATACACAGACACTTCCTGCCTATTAATTAGCATAGCCGGGATTCTCTGATAATACTTTTCTAACTCTCTAGTAACTATACTTAAACCTGAGTGTGGGTGAGAGGCTTCTTACAAAATAAATGGCTATGCAACATACCTGTGTAAGCCCACCTCCCTCGTCTTGGGGTTAAAGGATGACACAGTCATTTTGGGGGAGGGGACCCACATAAAACACCAAACTACTTACTCAACCTCCCATGCCTGAAGCTTACCTGTGACCATCCACTGGCACATGGCAGGGCAAATGGAGCTACAAATAAAGGGGTTAGCAGAACTTGGATGCAGACCAAAATGAACTGACAAACCAGGGTTATAAAACAAAACAGGATCCTTTATTCCTCCTCATTGTGAGCTCATGGTAACTGATGGTAAAACCTCCTTTCACTCCATTTTATACATATAGCCAGCACAGACTCTACCTATTTCACCTTTTCACCAAAGAGGTGACAGTCTCCTACTCCTGGGTTGGCTTCAACCCTGGTGAGATACTTTTACTGCATTTTTCTGGCCCCAGTGGAGGCACACAGATGCTCTAGGAGACCACCACCCCTGGCAGCACCGGTGGGGACTCCCTTGGCATATCCTAACTGATTTCATAACATTTCACCTGATACTTGGCAGATTACATAGTTCCAGTGCAAACAGTTGTGCATCACTATCAGGGTTCTATCACAGGACTCTCAAATTTTTTATTTTTATTTTTTATTTTAAACCTTTGTTTACCAGGTAAGTACAATGAGCCAAGGCCCATTTTCATGTACGACCCAGGATCGTAAATATACAGTCAAGATGTTACAAAAAAAAATTATTAAACATATAATCCAACATTGCATTACTAACAATTATTAAACATACAATACAACATTACATTGCAACAATTATTAATATACAATACACATAACACTCATTCATAACATTGAGGGTGCAATTTGCTAAGAAAATAATTCTTTAGCTTAATTTTAAAAGTTTGATGGGTAAAATTCCCATGCAATAAAATAGGAAGCTCATTCTAATTGTTAGCAGCAGAACAAGAAAAAGAACCATCCCCCATTTTAGTCTTGGTTTTGGGAACATTTAATTTTATCTGATAATTTGATTGAAGTTCCCTGGAATTCCTCTTGATTAATAACAATGAATACAATGGAGAATTTGTACCCTGGCAGAGAATATTATCAGTTAGGGAGCAAAGGCTATATAGACAATTAAGCCTTGGTGGAAGCCAGGCAGAAAGCCTATATAGTTCACATTGGTGTGTAGAATAAGGCAATTTGAAAGCAAATCTACAGATGCCATGAAACACACAGGTAAGGGAGAGGATTCTTTCTTAAACAAATTTGAAAGGAGAAATAAGTTGTAATTTAACTGGGGAAATAATACACCCTTGGCTATTGCCTTCCTAGCTGGCATGGTTAACAAAGATTGAAATTTAAATAAAACACCCAATCTTTGATTTACTTGACTAGAAATAAGATTTACATGACTGGAAAAAGTTAAGTTTTGGTCCAGCAGAACTCCCAGATATTTAAATTGTTTTACCTGCACCATTGTATTACCCAATATATCCATAATCAACAAATTCTGGGCTCTATTGAGTTTAATCTGGACCCAAAAAGCATAAATTTGTTTTTTGTATTATTTAATGCCAACTGATTCCCTTGTAGCCAACTACACAATACACCAAAGTCCTTACTTAAAGACTCATTTATTAATTCCACAGAAACTGAACTTTTATACAAAATAATATTATTTGCATAAATCAAACAATGCGTATTTTTCAATAAAGATGGAACAATATCTACAAACACGGTAAACAGAAGTGGGCCCAGGACAGATCCCTGGGGCACCCCCTGTTGTAAAAACCTATTAGAAGAAAAGGCTCCATTTTATCCTACTTTTAATTGTCATTTAGTCAAATAACTGTGAAACCAGTCAAGAGAAGTTTCTGCTAAACCATAGTTCCGGAGCGTCCTGATCAGCAGGAGGGTGGTTCACTAAATCAAAGGCCTTGGACAGGTCCACGAACACAGCACCATTGAGCAAACCTTCATTCATGGCTACACTGGTGTGGTTCGTGAACCTGACCAAGACCGTCCCAGTCCTGTGAAATTTCAGAAACCCATGCTGATCAGGAGTCCTAAAACCATTATCCTGTAAATAAGCAGAAAGTTGTTCATTCACAAGTTTTTTAAAAATCTTGCCCAAAGGTGGCAAGAGAGAGATAGGATGATAATTGTCCATATCTGCTCTATCACCAGATTTATAAATTGGTTTGATTATTGTTTGCTTCCATTCATTAGGAAAGCACCCAGTAAGCAATGACAAATTAAAAATGGAAGTAAGTGGATAGGTAATACATTCAGATATCAATTTTAAGAACCTAGTCTCAAGTTCACTAGCACTAGAACTAATTGCTATTCGTTTTAATAATTTGTAAACCTGATGTGGTTCTATAGCTGAAAAATAAAAATAACCTGATTTTGAAGTATTACAAGATTGTCCATCTACACTGAAACCTAAGTTGAAAGCTTGAGTATATTTAGACAAGTCAAGGAATTTATCCAGAAAAGACTCACAAATCTCCTGAACATTAGTTATCTCATGGCCGTCCTTAATAAAGACTTCTAAGGTTTCTTTCTTAGATGGTTTAATTAAAGAGTTTACCGGAAACCAAAACTCTGTCTTCCCACAGAGTATATTACTGGACTCTTTATTCACAGATTAGTACTTTTTAAATGTCACTATTTCACCCTCAAGGGCATATGTCTGGTGCCAGCCAGCAATCCTGAGATCTGCTGAGGCAATACCAGCCCACAGTAGTACTCTGAGGTAAATTCCCGACTTCTGACAGGAATTCTTAAATTTAACAATCACTTGTCTTCACTTGGAGTGGGAGGTCGACGATGGTTGCTGAACCAAATCACTTTAAAGGAGAAATAGATTGAAGATCCCCTCAGATCCTTTGCCCACCGATCTTTCCTGGACCAGCTTTCTCTCAGACAAACCTCCACTTCTAGTTTCAGTTCTTTTTCTCCTGTTGGAGAGGGGCACCTCCCCTTTGACGCTCTTGTACAATGGCAGCTGTCATGAATGAGCACTTTCCCTGATGCCAGGCACTTTGAAAAACTTCAGACTAATGGGAGCTGGCATTGTGTGCCAGGCACATGTCTCCCATCAACTGATAATCACCAGTCTGTACCCTTCAACTCAGACCACTGACTCCTCCCCTTTGGAATGCCAAGTCAGATCAGCTGACCCAGTCCTCCAAGGGCATAGAAAACTGGCACAACCTAGAGGTCGATAGACACTCTTAAAGGTACATAGCTCCTGAGTGGGGCTACACCTACAAACTGTCACTGACTGGAAGGGAAGCTGCAATATTGGATAGGTACATGGGGTTTGATGACATAGTCAGTATGGGTCACTATAGTCCCATGGTATCAAGTATGAAAAAAAAATAACTTTTTTTTCCAGATCATATAACATGCCCCCATGGGAGTCTGTTGTATGATTACTGAGATAACGGAAGCACAAAGTGTGAGTGGCTCATAAGGAACTATCTTCATAAGGGTGGACACGTTTGTTGCATAAAAAAAACAAAAAACATGGTCACTCAAAGGTTTGAAAGCAGTGGGTCAATTAGTAAGAATATTAGCACAAGTGGTTTTATTGCAAACTTTAAAGAATCTTTTTTGGTGAATGAAAATGCTTCCTTAGAATGTCTAGGAATATCACCCAAATTCCCAATATTATAAATTCTGGGGATATCCCTAGATATTCTAGGCGAGCATACTTCCTGCCAAACAAAGAACATGTGAGTGATGTTTTCCACGGTGTGACTGGGATGCCACAACATGCAGGCGGGTTGTTCCAGCTATAAGTTATATTTCCTACAGGGGCAAGGTCATTAAGTGACTGACAGTTTCCTGTACCCTCTCCAGCATGGGGACTGCTACCAAGTCATGTTTATGGCACTCAATTTTAAAGACACCTTTTAATACGACATTCTACATAAACGGTTTACAAAATGATTGATGTACAAGGCTGCCTGCTCTGTTTATTGTATTGTACAACTGTATTAGTACATCAGCAAACACTGCTCGCAGTACAAGAAAGAACAAAGTCTTAGGGTTCACCTTTCAAGAGTTATGATCCTGGTTATGTGCATCTGTTCGGGAGGAGAGTCAATACAGGGTGTGTGTGTGTGTGTGTTGGTGGGGGGGACCAACCGGCTCCCATTAAATCAGCACAGAATTATCAGATGACCTACTTTAGTATCCAGTTAATCTTTCATTATCCAAGTCGGCAAAACGGCTTCAGATTGTTGTAATACACAGAGTGCAGGTGCTATATATATGGTCCACAAGACTAGGACTCCTCAGAGGAAGGCTTTTGCTGTAATATCAGCACGTTGGGAGAGTGATCTGTGTGCACTCCCATTTTCTGTCTCTTTTCATCTGCAGCCTGAGTTTGGGGAGCAAGTACTGTATGTAACACCTTCACTTTGGGAGTACAACTGTTTGGAGCCATTTTACTGTGATGTATTACTTGAAGATCTGGATAATAAATGATTAATTGGATCTGAAAGATAATTGCTTGAGGATTCTGTTATGGTTCACTGCAAGCTCGCCCGTTCCCAACCCTTGTACTGCTTGCAGTAGGATGAGAAGGTAGCAGTCAGGCAGAATGCAGTATGTTAATGCCATCTGTTATCTGATTTACAGGCTAGTTGGATACTAGGCTAATTACTGGACAGTATAGCCTAGTTTTCTAAGTAGCTGAGGGGTGCACTTCCATTAACTTAAAAGATTTCTTGTAGATGGCAGTGATGGTTTATTGTTAGAGCACTGGACTATGAAGCAGGAGACCACAGGTTTGAATCCCAGCAGACCCTTTGCAATGTGTTTGACCATCTGCCAGTCCCAGGGAGGGGCCCTCGTGTATGCTCACAAACCCAGATCTCCCAGGTGGCAGCACAAAACTGCTGCTGTGCCCGTTTGAAGATCTTTGGATTGAAGTGGAGTTCCCTGTGGCATAGCTATCATCGTTGTCAGAACTGGTGCCAGCGAGATGGGCGTTGAGATTTCTACAGCTGGGGGGTGGGTGTTGCTTGCACTGTATCCTCTGTGAGAGAGCAAGTGGACATATTATACTGTACTCACACTACTTTTAAGTTTGAGATCCTGTAGTAAGCTTTCCTTTATGTCTGCCCTAGTACAAATGAGAGCAGCTTGGATAGACTGCTCTCTGCTTCTCTGCATTTCGAATGTCTCCTACCTTGATTTCAGCAAGGCCCTCAACACCATCCCAGATAGAAGGCTGGTTAACAAGATGGGTAGTCTGGGAATAGAGCAAAAGGTGGTAAACTGGGTTAGTAACTGGCTAATGGACAGGAGGCAGAGGATGGTGGTAAATGGAATCCAATCCAGGGAGAGGGGAGTGACCAGCGGGGTACCTCAGGGATCAGTCCTGGGGCCAGTCTTATTTAATGTCTTCATTAGTGACATTGTGGAAGGGCTGGAGGGAAAGGTCTGCCTGTTTGCAGATGACACCAAGATGTGCAGCAGGGTGGATACACCAGACGGGGTGGAGACTATGAGGGACCTGGGTAAGCATGAAAAATTATCTGAGGTGTGTCAACTGAGGTTCAATTCAAAGAAGTGCAAAATAATGCACCTGGGAAGAGGGAACCCTAGGGAAAGCTACAGGATGGAGGGGTGGCATTGTTGACTATCACCAAGGAAGAAAGGGACCTGGGGGTTATAATTTCAGATGACCTAAAGGTGTCCAAGCAGAGTACAAAGGCGGCAGGGAAGGCTGGTGGCATGCTGGGGTACATAGGCAGAAGCATCACAAACAGAAGGTGGGAGGTGGTGATGCCATTGTACAAAACACTGGTAAGGCCTCACCTGGAGTACAGTGTGCAGTTCTGGAGGCTGCACCTCCATAAGGACATCGACAGAGTGGAAGTGGTCCAGAGAAGGGCAACAAAGATGATACAGGGCTTGCACCAGAAAACATATGAGGAGAGATTAAAGGACCTCAATGTGTACTCGCTGGAGGAGATGAGGTATCAGGGGGAGATGATTGAAACATTCAAGTACCTTAAGGGCATAAACAAGGTGCAGGGGGTGACATCTTCCATTATAGGAAGAGTACAAGAATAAGGGGGCATGATATGAAATTAGAAGGGGGCAAGTTGAGGGGAAATGTGAGGAAGATTTTCTTTATGGATAGGGTGGTGGATACATGGAATAGCCTGCTACAGGAGGTGGTGGGAGTGAAGACAGTGGAGGGATTTAAACATGCCTGGGACAGGCATAAGGGAACCTTAGAGGTGGGTAGGAGAGGTGAAAAGCCAATGACTAGGTAGAGTCAGTGGCCACATACAAGTGTAGGGCTTACGGACAGACTGGATGAGCCTAGTGGTCCTTACCTGCTGACAATCTCTATGTTTCTGTGTTTCTATTCTCTTCTTCTTGTGCAAAGGGATGGCTATGGTTGGTGTTCAGCTGCTCACACGAGAGAGCAAGTGAAGACCTTAATCCTTATAGTGCTTGCTTCGCAGTGGTGTTACTTGAAGCATAGTGCTGTACTAGCTATACTAGGTAAAATACTGTTCTACGTTAGCTGTCTTATCTGTTTGACTGGAAGCCGAGAGCTGCCCTTTAGGTTTCTTTTTTATCATTTTGATTGTCATTACTTTTAATAACTGATATTGTTTCTGCATGCTTTCCCACTACTGGATTATTATTCTGCAAAGCTTTAATGTAACATTTTCCTTGCTTTTAAGGTTGGTGCCCACCCTGAGTGGGTTTTGGGGTCCTAGTCTGGTACCCAGTGCTTGCAGATACTGGGCTTTGGATGGCTTAGGACCCATGAAGTACAGGAGTGTATTACGGAATGGAATGCATTGCTAGTTTTTTTTATTTTGAATAGTGGTTCAGAAACTGACTTAGGAGTAGGGAACAGCAATGATGGTCCAGGGTTACTTGTGCAGGTGGAGGGTAGTCACTGATCGGGTACTCCAGGGGTCAGTCCTGGAAACACTCCTGTTCAACAGCTCTATAACTGACTTTGATAACGCAATGATAAGTAAATGTGACTAGATCTGCAGATGTGACACAAAGATAATGAGAGTGGCGGACTCAAGGGAAGGGTGAAATGCTGCAAAGCTGTCTAGATGCACTAGTGCATTAGACAGACTGGTAGCAGGTGAAATTTAATGTGGAAAAACAGGTCCCTCCAAATTCCAGAAGTCTTACTATGATGCTGAAATTTTCCATCTCATAGTCTGAAAAGGTATGAGGGGGCCCGAGGGAGCAGAAATAAGTTGGTAGCAGTCTGGTTTGGGCAGGGAAAAAGGGTAGATATGCCCCCTCTTTTGAGCGCTATGCAGATTGACCAACAGCAAGCTTATTTCTGCAGCATGCAGCAAAGTGGTAGACTGCAACACATTCAGCACAGCCCCATTACAAAACCACTAGCCAAACAAAAGAAATTGATGTTTGGTTATTGCTTTTACTAGTGGGCTGCTTCAACAGCAGTTACAGACTTTGCTGTGCCACTATACAGTAGATCGAACATACTTCTGGTCGAGACTGTATATGTGTGTGTGTGTGTGTGTGTGTGTATACATATTCATATATATATATAGAGAGAGAGAGAGAGAGAGAGAGAGAGAAAGAGAGAGAGTGAGAGAGAATAATGCCTGTGCAGGTGTGTGTTATGAGGATTAAAACAAACCTTGCACAGGCATTATTTTTTTATAATTATTGGTGTAAGCTTTCAACAGAGAGAAAAA
The DNA here is from genome assembly GCA_016271365.2 of Neoceratodus forsteri. NCBI lineage: Eukaryota > Metazoa > Chordata > Ceratodontiformes > Ceratodontidae > Neoceratodus > Neoceratodus forsteri. Next base: position 428,724,297 of record JADMNL010000023.1, on the reverse strand, counting down.
AACTGTGCTTTATTTGTGCGAGCAAGCGTGTCCCTGAACAGCCTCCGTACTCGCACAAATGCAGTGTGCTTTATTTCGAGCTTCAATGAAGCGAGAGCACGAACAGAAAAATGCCATAATAACCTGCTTTAGTGTTATTTTGAAATTCATTGGGTTATTATGGCATTTTATAAAGACTGGATATCCAGTCAATATAGGAGACCACCAGTTATTATATTTATATATATATATATATATATATATATATATATATATATATATATATACATACACCTGTACATATATATATATATATATATATACACATATGCACATAAAATTCATACACATAATAAGTTCACTTGCAATCAAAATTTTAAAAACTAAATGATGTGCATTCAAAAACAAAAATGAGTAGTGTTGCTCAGATAGTGCCTCTGTGGATCTAACTGTGTTCCGTCAGATAGCAGCACTATCCAAGCAGAATCCAACCTGGGATCTGGATGAATTCTGAGGTTGGATCCCAGGTTAGATCCCATGTTACTGAACGTGGATCCAGTGATCTGATGTCGGATCCCCACATTGTATCCTGGGGTACAACTCCAGATCCAGGGATCCGATGTCAGGATCCGGGGAAGGGGGTCAGATCTGCAGTTGAACAGCGCTGCTGTCTGACCGGATCTACTGTCCTGCCAAACGGCAGGTATTTGGTGGTATATTATATATATATATATATATTTTAAATAAATAGGGTAGAAGACTAGGTTTGCTGGCCAAGGCACCTAGCTTCACCTGAGCTCTTTTCTTCTAGGTTGCTTGAAAGGACAGAGCAAATAACCTTACCAGAGCAACAATGAGGATTAAGGCTTCTTTTGGCTAGGCAGGTTTACTGTGTGGTGTTATTTTTATTTTGTACTCACAGGGATTGTTACTGTTTATTGCTAACATTTTATTGCTTCATTTTTCTCTGATTTAAATTGTTGTTGCTAGACATACATTCTGCTGCATTATTACAGGGTGTGCCTACAGGTGTGTGCTTACAGATTATTGCTGTAATCTTCTGATTCAAATTGTCTTTTGCAAGATGTATCTTCTGTTACTGCTTTATTTTTCTCTGTAGGAAAGTGTTTCTTACAGGGTATATCTTCTGTGAAGTTATTACAGGTGGTGCTTTACAGGTTTCACAGTTTTATCTGTCATTAGGATAAGCTTTCACGGCTGCTGCATTTGTTGCTGGCTGATTGTTTCTGCTCTTATCTCCTTGTTTTTTTTGTCCGTGGTTCTTCTTTTTCAGCAGGGGAAGGGCCCGACCACCCACCCCACACTACACTCCTTTTATAGGGTAGCTCTGTTGTGACATTTCCTGTAGCAAAGCAGGAAGGGAAGAATCAGAGGGGTATCCACACAGTGACCTCATATACAAAAACAAACAAACACAAAATTAAACTTTTGCTTTCATTTTCTTTCTTCTAATTGTGTTGATGAGGTTATAAACCCAGCAACTTACCTGGAATGGATATCATTAACTGCAGGTACTGTGGAACACTTTTCAGAAGGGCAGTTTTACAGGATTTAGGACACTGTCGTACATGCTGAGCCATTGGAGATCTAAGGGCTCAGCTCCAGGCAGCATGGGCAGAGATCATGTGCCTCAAATTGCATATTCAAGAGGAAATGTATTATAAGAACCACCCGCCATTTCCCCAACATCCAACAGAAGCACCTCGATCGCAGAGGGTAGTTGGTCCAGGAGGTTGGCAGGTGGTTAGAAGGGGCAAATCGGGTGCCTCATCACTCGGTGCTCTCCAACATATCACCTCCATAAACCATATAAAAACTACAAACAGGTATCTGCCTCTATCTCTGAAATCAAACAAAGAGACAGAGGACACTGCAGAGCAGGACACTGCAGCACAGGAGCTAGCACAACAAATCGCACCCAAAACAGGAACCAAAACAAAAAAAGGAAAAAGGAAATCCAAAAAACTTCTGATCATAGAAGACTCCATGATTCGGGGAGTTGATACGTATCTCCAGCCAGGGGTAATGGTCAGATGTCTACCAGGTATATCAGCATGGAGAGACACTGACCGCATTTCTAAAATTGTTCAGGAAGCAGGGGAAAACATTGATGTCCTGGTACACATAGGGACTAACAATCTCGCCAGCCGGTCAGTTGTGGAGACCAAGGAGCACCAGACCAGGCTGGGTGACAAACTCTCATCCATTTCATCTGGCATCTCCTTTTCTGAGATCCTGCCAGTCTGGGAGAGGGGGACAGATGGACGGAAGGTCAGAGAAGGGGAGATGGGGAGCTAAACATGTGGCTCAAGGGCTGGTGCCAGGAAAAAAGGACACAAATTTGTAGGGAACTGGCAACAGTTTTGGGAGCAAAAGTTCTTTAAATTTGATGGACTGCATCTGACTAAAGAGGGAGTCAGTGCATTGGGGCAGAAGTCTGATGTCTTTGCAGAATATTTAAACTAGCAAATGGAGAGAGGGGTGCAGCACCCGAAACATCGAATGGGAAGAACACCCCTCCCCCCCTCAGCTAGTGGTCAGATAGGAGTTCAGCATGTTTGTAGTTCATTTGCATCACCAGGTAAAGAAAAAAGTCCGGCTCCCCATACAATGCACGGGGGAAACGCTGGACCTCGCCCCAACAACTAATACACCGAAATCTGACCGATGGAAAATCATGTACACAAATGCTTGCAGTCTGGTAAACAAGATTCCAGACCTGCAGACAATAATGACAGAGGCTTAACTGGACATAGTAGCCATTAGCGAGGCATGGTTTACCAGTAACCACACTAGGGAGACTTCAGTACCTGGCTATGTACTGTTCAGAAGAGACCGAGGTGCAAGAAGGGGGGGGTGGAGTGGCCCTTTATGTCAAAGAAAATATCAAAGCTACAGAAATTCAGAGTGCACATAAGGAGCCAGAAGAACTGTGGGTCACCCTGGAAACAGGAAATGGGACAGCCATACGAACTGGGGTTGTGTACAGGCCTCCAGACCAGGGGAAGACATAGACACTTTACTGTTAGAAGATATACAAAACATGACAGCTAAAGGGGAGGTTCTGATAATGGGAGACTTCAACATGCCAGAAACAGATTGGTCAATACCAGCAAGGACATCTGCCAGAACTAGACACATGGTGGATTCCCTGCAGGGGGAGGGCCTCAACCAACTGTACAACAATCCACAAGAGACAGGGCTATCCTAGATCTAGTACTGACTAACAGGGAAAGGATTACAGATCTCCAGGTAGAAGGCCACCTGGGAGCCAGTGACCATCACATGGTATGGTTCAACTTGACCACTAGAACAAAATCATCCCATTCCAAGGCAAAAATATGGGACTTCAGAGGAGCTGACTTTGATAAGATGGCCAACAGAGTTAAGCTAGCCCTGGCAAAAAGAAATACAGGTGAGGGGGTACAGGCAAAGTGGGCAAACATTAAAGATGCAATGCTTGAAGCAACATCCCATTGTGTTAGACAGAAAAGGAAGTGCAAAAGAAGAAAGAAACCATGTTGGTTCTCAAACACAGTAGCAGAAAAGATCAGAGCCAAAAGACTGGCCTTCAGGAAATATAAGGGAATGCAGCAGGATGAGGATAGGGAGGCATACCAAACTTCCCTAAGGGAAGCAGGGTAGGCAGTAAGGCAGGCAAAGGCCCAAACCGAGGAAACACTAGCACGAACAGTAAAAGAAGGTGACATGACTTTCTATAGATACATTAGTGAAAGGAGAAAGTCCAGAGGGGGGTATTGCTAAGATCAAAGGGAATAAGGGGGCATGTGAGGAGAGGACCATGTACAAGCATCTATCCTAAACAGATACCTCTGCTCAGTATTTCCTGAAGAGAAGGTAGGGCAGGGCCTATAGCTCTGCACCATGGACACAAGGGGGAGGGAGGTGTGCACTAGTCCCTTCACAAAGAAAGGGTCCTACAAGAGCTCGATAAGCTCAGTGTGGACAAGGCAATGGGACCTGATGGCATACATCCCAGGGTACTAAAGGAGCTAAGGGTGGAACTAGCAGAGCCATTATCAGAACTGTTTAGTGAGTCTCTGAGCACAGGAGAGGTCCCAGAAGACTGGAGAAGGGCTCATGTGATCCCGCTCCATAAGAGTGGTAGCAGAGAGGAGGCAGTGAACTACAGACCAGTCAGTCTTACCTCAGTAGTGGGCAAGATTATGGAGACACTCCTTAAGGAAAGAATAGTGCAACACATGGAATCCATAGGAGCACAGGATCCAAAACAGCATGGATTTACAAAAGGAAGGTCCTGTCAAACTAATCTCATAGATTTCTTTGACTGTGTAACCAGAGTGGTGGACCAAGGGGAGCAGCTGATGTTGCCTACCTTGACTTCAGCAAGCTTTCGATACTGTTCCACACAGAAGATTGATTAATAAGCTGGGTAGGCTCGGGGTGGGTCAGATGTTGGTCAACTGGGTAGGAAATTGGTTGACGGGCAGAAAACAGAGAGTGGTGGTAAACAGTATACAGTCAGATGAGAGGTAAGTCATAAGTGGGGTACCTCAGGGATCAGTTCTGGGGCCAATCCTCTTCAATATCTTCATCAGTGACATTGCAGATGGACTGGAGGGTAAGGTTTGTCTGTTTGCAGATGACACCAAGATCTGCAGCAGAGTGGATGATCCAGATGGTGTGGGCAGAATGAGAAGAGATCTGGATAAACTAGCAAAATGGTCGGAAGAGTGTCAACTGGGGTTTAATGCAAAGAAGTGCAAGATCATGCACATAGGGAAGAGAACCCCTGAAGCCACCTATAGGCTGGGAGGGGAGTTGCTGGCAGTCACAAGGGAAGAAAGGGACTCGGGCGTCATCGTCACTGATGACCTGAAATCATCCAAGCAGACCTCTAAAGCAGTAGGTAAGGCTAGAGGGATGTTGGGGTGTATTAGTAGGGGTATCACAGGTTGGAACAGGGAGGTAATAATCCTTCTTTACAAGACACTGGTTATGCCCCATCTGGAGTACTGTGTGCAGTACTGGAGGCCACACCTTCACAAGGACATTAATCAAATTGAGGCAGTCTGGGGAAGGGCAACAAAAATGGTGCAGGGACTGCATCAGAAAACGTATGAGGACAGATTAACTGAATTCAATATGTATACCCTAGAGCAAAGGAGGGAGAGAGGGGATATGATTGAAACATTCAAACACCTTAAGGGCATTAACAAGGTGAAAGAGTCTAACATGTTTCAATATAAGAAAAATAGCAGGACACGAGGACACTGCATGAGATTAGAGGGAGGCCGATTAAGGAGTAATGTGAGGAAGTTCTTTTCCACAGAAAGGGTAGTGGATGTATGGAACAGCCTACCTCAGGAAGTGGTGGCTATAAATACAGTGCAGGTCTTCAAACAGGCATGGGATAGGCATAAGGGAGCAATACAGATGAGTATGAATAGATAGGCCATTGACAGAGCAAAGGCCTATGGCACATTCTTAAGGTAGAAAAAGAAATGGGCAGACTGGATGGGCCTTGCGGTCCTTATCTGCCATCAACTTCTATGTTTCTATGTTTCTATGGTATCCTAATTGCTAGGATACTATCTGAGCAACACTAAAAATGAGGGTAAACAAGTCTGCAAAATTGTTTCTTTTTTATAGGTTGGGTTTACAGAGAATGGTCTTGAGAGAGACAGAGAGAGAGGTTTCTTTTTTTAAATTAAAATATTACTGCATATTCTTGGAGGCTGCAGTTTTATTTACCTGCTTTCTCACTGCTTTACTGAATTCAAATAATTTACCTTGAAAAACATTTTGTAGGGAAAAATAATTAAATTTGTTACTCTTGGTTGGAAGTTACAGTGGACAAAAACTATTGCCATGCTTTTGACAACCCTCTGCTGTGTCAACAGGCTCATGTTCATTTCAGTCCGAGAGGACTGAGGCGGATGAGGCAGTTATCAATTGGATAGCTTCATACTAGCCACAGGCGGTCTGGGACAATAATTAGTCAATCTCAGGCTGTCTGACTGCAGTTAGTCTTAAACCTAGCATTTACAAGAAACCCAGGGTAAGTGAGAAACATCATGGAATTAGACAGACTATAATGGAAACGGTGTCTCTGTGAATAAGCGATACATTTAATGACATTAAGGGGGATGTCTTCTTTTATGGGTGAAAAAACAAATGTAAGCCAGTCAGTCACTATTATTGTATTTCAGTATTTGCCATTCTAGTATCTATACTTACATGAAAAAACACTGCCTGCTGATGAAAATGCCAAAAAGAAGCTTTTTACGCTTCCTCATTACTCTTACATAGTCTTTCTACATATTATGCCCAACACTGTTGTAACACTGTTTGTAACACCTGCCTTACAACAGTATGTTAAGGTTGATCTTGTAACTTGAATGTTTAATGTCTCATCTCTATTGTACCCCTTCTTCCCAGTTCACACTGGGAGACGAGCGACTTGTTGCTCAGTGTGCCTTCCTGGTGAAACATTTCAATAAATAAATAAATAAAGGGACACTGCCCCCCCACTGACCAATTATGGTCTCTTTGAATAAAGCTGAATTGCTTTATTTATTATTTATTTCAAATGTTTTACCAGGTAAGACATACTGAGCTACTAACAGCTCATTTCCAGATGTGTCCGGGGGTGTTGAGGGAGTAAACAATATCAGTACAAAAGGAGGAAGCTATAAGAAAATGCATTATGGTACAAGATTAAAAATGAAAATACATTACAGCTTAGCAGTCATGATATTCAGACCCATAGTCCAGTGCATCCCAAAATGAAAGGTGCAAGGACAATGCAAAAAGGTACAAGGGCAAACAATGAAAGGACAGTGCAGTCCAGGAAGTACTACAGTACGGCAAAGGTGCAGTACATTTCCAGATGTGAACACATGTTAGGATCGGATTAATGTGGCACAGATTGGGGGCCTAGAGTGGGCAGAGCATTGCTCTGAGCTGGGGGAGGGGGGATCCAACAAACAGGTAGGGTGGAGGGGACACTAAGGTCAGTGGCCTGGTAGAGTTGCAGGAGGGGGTAATAAAGTCACATAGAAAAGACTGGAGAGAGGGGAAAAACAAAGATGAGCTGATAGACAGTGGAAGAGAAGACCAGAGTTTGATGAAACAGCACTAGAAGGTTGCTTGGCCTGTAGTAGTTCTCCTGTGGGAAGGGGAAGGGAATGAGGTGCAGAGTTCCGGAGGGGGTGACTGGAAGGCTGGAGGAAAGAAAGAAAGAAAGAAAGAAAGAAAGAAAGAAAGAAAGGTGGAAAAGTAGGGAGGAAGAGAGCTATGCCATTCTGGGTTAAAGACTTCTAAATGAGGGTCTAGGTTTGTGACCAGATTCAGGAGCTGGCAAGCTGGATGGGGGCTAGGGATGCACAGCCCCTCGGTAGCACTCCCAACCTGGGGAAGATCAGTACCATGTTCCACCTCTGCAGTGACTCCTGGGGTAGGATAAGGAGCTAGCCTCACCTACAGGAGGAGGGTACATGTGTGGCAGGCCTGAGAGGGCACCACCTGGTGGGTAGTTGGCAGGGAGAAAATGGCAGAAACACCAGATCCACAAGCTGTCTATAGGATGGTTGCTGGCACTCTGTTGGGCCGATTTTGTGTGGCTCCCCTCTGACCATGACCGTAGGGAAAACAGTGATCTTGACCGGGAGGATGGTTGGGGAAGACCTGAATGGAAAAGTAAGGTTACTGGCTTGGAAGCAAAATGCAATGTAGAAAAAAAACAGACATCTGAATGAGACTTACTTTACAATAAACCATAGGGCACTACTGCCTACAGGTGTGATCAGACCAAAACGCAGTGCCCAGTTCCTGGGTATTGAGCATGTTACATGTTCCCAGAATTTATTTATTATTTATTTATTGAAACATTTCACCAGGAAAGACACACTGAACAACAAGTTGCTCACTCACGGTGCATCCTGGGGAAAGGGTAGTGGAAATACATGCATGCATACAACAGCAAACATTATTATAACAGTACTGGCAGTGGTGAACAGCAAATAACAGAAAGAACACATTAAGTGCAGCATATGAGTGCAATTGTTAACAGAGGTCACACTGGACAGGTCAATGCATAACATAGAGAATAATGGATAGGTAGCTAGTTATAACGAGGATTTTATACACCCCCGAGGAGTGGGATGCCACATAAACCCTGAGAGTGAAGCTCGAGGGGTTTATGAAGGCATTCCACCCCAAGGAGGTGTATAAAATCTGAGTTTTAACTAGCTACCCATCTTTTATTTTGTATAATTGCTGGGGATCATTTTTTCACCACAGCAATATGTGTCTACGGAGTTGAGCTGCCAACTGTTGGAAAGCCCAGACTTAAGCATGGTAGGTAGCTGTCCGTAAATGGAACCAAATTTTTTTGTTGTTGTTGTTTTTAACTGCCATGATGAAGATTTGCTGCGCTACGAGATCTTTTTTCTTTAAAAGAAAAAACTTACTACTGATGACTTCTGTTGGGGAACACTGCAGCACTGAGGCATTGCGACGGACGGTGCAGAAAAGGGATAGTTTGCAGTAGGTGCAAGCACTGAAGTAGGGAAACCGAGCACGTGAATGTCGTTATAACCAGCTGGTTATAATGCTGGAATTACAACCCAGTTTCCCTATGGGACAAAACTATCTCCAGTTATTACATTAGGATAATACCTTAAATTCATGATGATGGTACCATTTAGCCTGAAAGGAAGGGGTGGATATGAGTAACAGCAGAGGTGGAAAGGTAGCGAGGCTGGGAGGGGAGCAGATGAAAAGGAATCAAGGTTATAGATATATTAATAGTTGTAGACTGATAAGAATCTAGTCATAGTTATATTGGTAGTTATAGATAACTCAAAGGAATGACCAGGTAGGGATCACTGCAGGGAAAGAAAGTAGTGGGGCTGGAAGGGAGCTGTAATTCAGAATAGATACTTAATATATTGATAGAGGTTGGGGAGCAGGTCAGGAATACCAGGTAGGTTAATTGCAGGTACAATTCACAGAGAGGAAATTATGTAGGGCTGAAGTTATAGAGAAAGGAGAGATGGAGTGGTGAATCTGGTGAGGAAGTGAATTCCATAGTTTTGGGAAGTGATAAGAGAAAGCATCCTGGCCTATAGTGGTAGACTGGCAAGGGACAATCAAGGAACGTGAGTCGTAAGATCTAAGTGAGTGGTCAGAGGGAGGGAGGGAGGGAGGACTGATAGAGAGGAAGTGAGACAGAATGGGAGTGATCCAAACCAGAATTTAGAGACAAATTTAGCAGAATGATGGAGGCGTCTATTTTCTAGTGAGGGAAATGCCAGGGAGTGGTAGGTGGGTGAGAAGAGGAGAGTCCAGAGTGAAGCGACAGAAGGAATTGAAGAGGGTATCCAATCTGGATTAGGAAGTTTTGGGAGTGGCACTGTAGACTGCATCACAGTAGTCAAAAATAGGAAGGATCATCTTCTTGACAAGTTTGTGCCTAGCCGGGAGAGGGAGGCAGTTCTGGTTCCTGTATAGAGAGTCGAGCTTGGGGTGTAGCTTTTTCAGGATGGCGTCCACATGAACAGAGAAGATGAGATGTTGGTCAAGCCAAACACCCAGATATCTGAATAAGGAGGTGTCCTCAAGGACTGTCCCGTCAAAGGTATGGAAGGGGGGCAGGGAGGGGAGCCTAGAGAGTCTCTGCCTAGTGCCGAAGATCACGGAGACTGTCTTCTTGGCGTTTAGAAAAAGCTGATGAGAGCAAAACCAGTGCTGAACATTACTGAAGTCCTGCTGAAGTCTATTTGCAACATCAGTGGGGGACTGTCTGGAGGTGTAGAGGACTGTGTCATCTGCGTACATTTGTATTGAGGTTAATGTGCAGAGAGATGGTAGGTTGTAAGAAATATGGAGAAAAGTATAGGGCCCAACACGAACCCTTGACGGACACCAGTGCTGATGGGGAGGGGGAGAAGTGCAGTCAACGATTCTGACTGACTGGGTCCGGCCTACAAGGTAGGCTCTGAACCAATTAGTGGCTGTCAGTCAGACCTGCTGAGGGAAGGGAGTTTAGTAGTAGGGTGTTTGAAACTGTGTCGAAAGCCTTGGCTAGGTCAGCAAAAATGGCAGACATGATTTGACCACTATGTATCCCTGAGAGGATGGAGTTGATAAGCCTAATCAGAGAGGAGGTGGAGAGCATAATCAATGCTTTTAGTGCTCAAAAACAACTTTAGAAAAATCTCTAAACCTAGTTTTGAGGTTTTCAGCACATACAGTAGTTCAAGCCTCAAACACCATTTTGAGCATCCAAGAGCTAAAATGGGCCAGGGTTGACAGTGCATCTTTAATTTCTCTTAAGTCATTTATGGTACTGGTCTCCTAGTCCTCACTAGTTGAAATGTAAATTAAAGCAAAAAAAAAAGAAACATTTTTGTTGAAAACATATGGCATGCCTAAAAATACAGAACATATAACAGATGGGTGGAAAACTGGCTGGGGAACAGGACCCAGAAGGTGGTGGTGGGGGGAGAGTCATCTATCATCAGGGAGGTGACTAGTGGGTCCCACAGAACTCGATGCTAGGGCCGGTGTTGTTCAGTGTCTTCATTAATTATATTGGGGATGGCATTAAGGGAAAAATGTGCCTTTTCACAGATGACACCAAGCTCTGTGGGAGGGTGGACACTGCAGAAGAGATGCAGGACATGAAGGTGGATCTGGAAAACCTTGAGAGGTGGTCAATGATTTGGCAGCTTGGCTTTAATGCAAAGAAATGCAAAGTTATGCTCACTGGAGCCAAGAATCCCAGGATGAAGTACTACCTGGGAGGGGTCCAGGTATCTGTAACAGAGGAGAAGGATCTGGAAGTATTAATCACTAGCAAACTGAAGCACTCCACGCAGTACAGGAAAGAAACAGCAAGGGAAATAAGATGTTGGGATGTATGGCCAGGGGATCAGTAGTAGGCGAAAGGAGGTTATACTGCCCTGGTACAGATCACTGGTGAGGCCATATCTGGAGTACAGAGAACAGTACTGGTGCCCACACCTCATAAAGGACTTTTACCTGCAGGAGACCGTCCAGAGGAGGGCAACAAAGATGCTCATGGGCCAGCAGGGTAAAGCATATTAGGAGAGGCTGGGTGCCCTGAATATGTACTCTCTGGAGGAGAGGAGAGGAGAGGAGAGGAGAGAAAGGGGACATGATTGAGACCATCAACTACTCAAAAGGTATAAATATGGTGGATTAGGAGGGTCTCTTTAAGCAAAGTGGCAATCAAAACCCTAGGGGGCACAATGGTAACCGGGGGGGGGCATAGGTTTAGCAGGGAGGTTAGGAAGCATTTCTTCATGGAGAGGGTGGTGGCCAGTTGGAATGCACTGCCAGAAGAGGTGGTCTCATTGAACACAGTGGGCAGCTTCAAGACAGGATGGGATAGACATAAAGGGATAGTAAGGGTCATGGGAGGGACAGATGGAAAAGATGGGAGGCTTGGGGAGGGGGGTGGGGTCTTAAGTTGTGGACCCTGCAATACGAGCAGACTAGATAGGCCAAATGGCCTTATTCTGCTGGCTTCTTTGTATGTTTGTATATAATATAGACTCGATAGCAAGACAAGTAGAAATGGGATTTTTTTCTCCCCTGGATTGGCAATTTACAGGCTCACGAACTATGTATTCTCTCTTGGTTTAAAAGGTCTGGGATTTTCTGTGGCCCTTTTTTGTAGTTCTCCTCTGTTTCAATAGATTATGGCTCTTAATGACAGGTGAGAGATACTTCACACGTGGAAATCAATTAATGTGACATTAATGTGAGAGTACAGCTTGCTAACTCTTTGTTGCTTTTTTAATTAGTGCAAAAAAAAAATACAGAACTGGTTAAAAGAAACCTGGTATTTTAATTATTGGGATCACACTGGATGCAGTGCAGTTCTGCAATATAGTACCAGTAATGTGCCTTATTTCATAAATATGAGAGAAATGGAAGGATGGGTGAAAGCCTCATTTTAAGGACTGACACAAATTAGAAGCTGAAGGTTGCATAAAAAGCACCAGTGACATGATTTGGTACTGTGCTTATTATTTTGTGTCTTCAGAAATCTATAATCTTATTAAAACTCCTGCTGTCAGAAATATTTAATAATCCCATGACAGCCTGCATCCTCAGCTGCATTTTTTGCCTTTTTATGTCCTTACTTCGAATCTCCTCCTATAAACCACCCTGAGGACCCTGACCCCAGTAGATAATCAGGGAAGGGGGATGGGATGGATTGATAATGTTTTCACAGCCTCTCTCAGTTTCTCAGATGCTCACAGCTGCATGATATTTTCCTGCAAATAGACCATGTCTTGTTTTACATCCACGATTCAATATTTTCAGTGTTGAATTGTTGTGGGTAGAAACCAAGAGATTTGCATAAAAATTGTGTCATTGGTAGATGTCTTTTGTATGCAAATCAGACCTGTGATGCACTTCACAAACATGTCTGCCTAAATGGTGGGTGAAATTTATACCTTTCTATGTAATGATGGCAGCGAACCTGTAAAACTATATCAGGAGGACCTGTTGTCCTGCTATGTGTGCAGACAGAGGGCATGTTTTTCCTTTTATACAGCATTCTGAATTGCTTTAGATGGGAAAACTGCTTTTACCATTTATGATCAGAAAGGGATGCTCTTGTGGCCAAAAGTGTCCACAGAGTCCCTCACAAACTGCAAGACGTAAATGGGCATTGAAGCTAGCAGAGCGATGCGGATGCAATTTGTATGAAATGGTAAGTCTTGTGAGCAGAAAGGGGCTTGTGGATAGTTTTACATGCTTAAACAGACATAATTTGTGTGATTTCAGCACCTGTCACACATACAGTTTACTATGTGATATGTTCTAAGGGCGAAGACAGAGAAAACAGTTTGTGATTCTAAATAAGTTAGATACTGCCTTGTGCTATTAATCACAAATGTTTTGTCAGTAAAATTGTCTGAATGGTTGCCACTGTGCAACACATGATAGTGGTGGGTGGCTATTAATAGTGGGCCCTTTAAATATTTTGTTGCTCGGACTGAAGCACATGGAGTTTAAGTGACTCACTCAAGGTTGCATAGTCAGCCAATGGATGTGAGGGGGTTTGAACCTGCAAGTCTCTGTTTCATAACTCAGGGCTGTAACCACTACATCACATGATCTTCCACAAAACTACCTTTCCTGAATATTTAACAGGATGAGAGACAATTACAGACTAAGGAATGAATCTGCATGCTTGATGAGAGTACCATGTCACGCGACACAACTGTGCTGGGGGTTTGTATCCCATTTACTAGTGCTAGAATATGATCACAGAAATAGCATACCAGTTTTTTTGGGGGGGGGGCATTCAGAATTGTCAGATTTTAGACTTTTCTGTTTGAAATCTAATCAAGTTCAGACGATCTTGGGTGGATATTAAAATAAGATGATCTGACAATTCAGCTTTTGTTTGGTATTGATTGATTTTGGATACTACACAACCCCTAAGTCTGCAGTTCAAAAGCAAATTGGTACTACCTGGCAGCAGCAGCAGCATCTCCCACCCCTAGCAAACCGTACTGTTTGCAAACCTATGTCTGTGTACAATAGCTAACCCCCTCACAGTAGCTCAGTGCCTATAGTCCGCTGGTGTACAGCCAGCTACAGTAAGTAGATGAAAAAAAAAACCTGAATCTATCTTTCTTTGTTGAGAGTGGATGCGTCTGATGAGTCATGCCAGCCCAAAGAACAGTGCCCAACACAGACAGATGGGAAAACATTTCTGATGCTTTTTTGGTGTGTTACACCATTCATCAACCACAGTAGCCACAGACTCAGCAGGTCAGCAATGCTGGCTGCTCCTCCCCTGCTGACAAATACCCAGCTGGGATTCAGCTGTTTCTTGCAGCCACAGAGCAGAGTACACTCATCAGATTGATGGAGCCAACTGCTCTCCTCACAATGGTGTTATCCTTAACAGAGGTTGGACAGTCAGGATCAAATATTTGTAATTCAAGCTAAACTCTTGTTTTAAATCAGAATTTTGATTTTCTAACTACCTGACTTGTTCAGTTCAGATTGGACTTTGCACAATTAGAGCATCTTTAATAGCGATCCCGACTTTCATCCCCTAGTCAATGGCATCTAAGACATGCAGCAGAGGTACTGTGTTTACACCATGTGGCATGGGGCGCAGCATGTCCCGCTGCCTGGGCACCTCGTGAGATGGGCTGTGGAAGAATGAATGCTTTAGAAGATTTTGAGAGGGGAGGGCCTTGCATACGAACATCTGAACATACGAAAATTGCCAACAGATATAGGCCCTAGGGTCTCTCGAGTCTGCTCGACTGTGCAGCTATCAGTGTTTCACTGTGCAGCTGTAGTGGGGAAAAGGTGTGGGATGTGTGCGGCAGCATTAATCCAAGGACTGCCCACAGATCAATGGCCTGCTTGTCTCTCCGGGGGCACCTGCGTCCCACCCTTCCCCTCACATACTCACACACATACACACACACATAGAGGTGAGCGGTGATGTCAAGTGGTAAATTTGGTTCAGCTTTGATTCTGGTTCCTTTTTCTTCTGCTTAACATCAACAACTTGGTCCCGTACTTTGGTTCACACTGTAGTAATCGGCATGGAGAAAAGGCAGGTTAAAAATAAGGGTATATGACACCACCTTCCCTCCCCAGTGATTTCCTGCCCTGCACCCCTTATCCACATTCTACCAGACATGTTTTTGAAAAACAGTTGTTCCCTGTGCCCTGGACAACAGGAATAGAGACTGGCTGGGAGAGTCAAGAGTGTCTGCACAGACGCTCTACTCCCTGGGAGGGAGGGTTCAGCCCACACTGCTCTTAAAGCATTTCCTGGTGGTCTGCCAGTGGAGGCACACTTTGCGGCATGGGTGACCATGCACTGCCATGCATCATCAAGCATGCAGCTGTCATGTGGGGGGAGGGACAGAGGGAGAAAAGGAAAAATGTCCCATCCTGGGGCACCATATCACAGCCCCCTGTGGAGTCCCCTGTAATGCTAACCACCCAGTACACCATCCTTGCCCTCACAGACTGTCACCCCCAATGACACAGGTGCTTCTCCCCTGGTGTCAGCAGGGGGCCCCTGGCAGGGATAAGCCAGAACAGTGGGGGGAGTTGGCAAAGAAGGGGAGTCTGGAGGCAGGAGATGGCAACAGGTTAGAGGATGGTCAGTTAAAGGGCCGAAACTTGGGAGCTTGAAGGAGTGGGGCTACAGGGAGCAGGGATGGTGCAAAAAAAATGTTTTCTTCTGGCACTGTGCCAGGAGCTGGCCTTTTTACAGCCATCCCCTTCCATGCCAACATAGAACGGACCCTTCTAACCCTGATTCATGATTTCATTTTGGATTGGGTGTCAGTAATCAAATATCCTGGCTAGTTCAGTCATTCCCTTTCCTGCAGCACATCCACTTCCATATGCATTCAGTGATCATCTGTTGGAGGAGGGATGACAACAAGCCTGGGTTTTGGTTTGGCCACTCCACCAGTATCATGGATCAAGGTCATGGGGGGGCATCAATGTAATAAATGTATAATGGGGACTGGAGGTCCAGCTAGGGAACAGCTTTTTTAAAACTTGTCTGGGAGAACTGGGATGGAGGATGGAGGGCATGAAAAGACTGGGGTTGTGAGGTGCTGGTAGTTGACTAGCCCATACCACCTGTGGAGGGCTAGAGGTCAGATTATGTAGGGTCGGCCTTCAGGTCTATACAATACTGTACAATATAATACAATACAATACAATACTGTACAATACAATACAATACAATGCAATGCAATACAATACAATACAATACAATTTATTTTTGCACAGCATATTTCAAAGTGTACCTCAGAATGCTTCACAGCAGGGTCAAACCCCCAAATGGGAAATATAGAATTTAAACCAGAACACCATATTTCAGTGTGTGTGCACCAGGAAGCCTGTTTATCAAACATCTGGTAGGGTAAAGTAACAGCAAGTGTGAGCAGGACCAGTTGGAGTGGCTACCAGTCAGGAAGTCCAAAAAAATGGAAGACACTAAAAATCTAATGGTGATAGTAGAAAGGAAAACTAGGAACTACAGGAAAGGGAGAGCAGATATTTGTTTTTAGGTGAGACATGTAGAAGGGAGGGTGAGGTGGTTAGGCAAAGAATGATAGGCTATGAGTAAGGTCTTTAATTACTAAACTGTCCAAACTGATGTTACATGCTGGCATTCTTGGTAATGGGTCACTGACTAGGTAGAGAATGTTTGCACTTACTGTAAATTCTGGAAGGACCTGATCAACCTACAAGCAGAAAATCGGTAATGGAAGACACAAAGGAATGACTTCAAATCACTGTGAATATTCCTGAAAATTAGGACCACAACTGAACTTTATTTTATTAATTGTGACATGATGATTTTGCAAGAGTTTTCAGACAGCTCAGCAGAAATGTAACTTCCCATTTGATGTGGGGTCTTGTTTTACAGATGATGGGTGAAGTGCAGGTCACATGGTAAGGCAAGGCATCTTTATTTGTACAGCACCCTATCCCAGGGGCTCAGGCGCTGCACAAATACATCAAGAAATAGAGTCATAAAGTATAAAGATATAAAAGTATGATATTAAACAGCAGACAAATACATAACTATAATTATAACGAATAAATTGTGCTGCAAACTTGTAACAACAGATGGTACTTCAGTCCCTTCATAAATGCCTCCACTGATGGGGAACTCCTAAGATGGAACAGAAGAGATTTCTAAACAGCTGGGATTGCCACTGAGAAGGCTCTATCAACTGCCTTCTTAAAATGGGATCTAGGGGCAGCCAACAGAAAACATTCAGTGAAGCAGAGTGAGCAGCCAGGAGTGTACAACAACAACAGACCTTTAAAATAGCTGGTACCCAAGCCATGTAGGGCTTTGTAAATTTACAGTGCAGTCTTAAAGAAGACTAGAAATTATTTCTAATTGGTAGCTGCTTGAAATGTTCCTAGTTTTTAAAACTGTAGTTATGTCCCCAAATAATCCATATTTAAGTGCACTTGAATAAAGGTTTAAGTGTATTTTCTATTGTTTTGCTTTTATGGGCAATGTTCTGGGTGGGTGGAAAACTGGCTGAGGGGCAGGACCTAGAGTGTGGTGGTGGGAGGTGAGCTGTCCAGCATCAGAGAGGTCACCAGTGGGATACCCCAGGGTTTGGTACTTGGATAAGTATTTTTCAGTGTCTTCATCAGTGATATTGGGGATGGCATTAAGAGCAAAATGGGCCTATTTGTGGATGACACCAAGCACTGTGGGAGGGTGAACACAGCAAAAGGGGTACAGAACCTAAGAAAATATCTGCAAAAGCTGGAAAGGCGGTCTGGGATTTGGCAACTTGGTTTCAATGCAAAGTGCAGGGTTACGCACAGTGGGGCCAAGAACCCAAGGACTGAATGCAGCCTGGGAGAGGTCCGGGTATCTGCATGTGAGGAGGAGATGGACCTAGGGGTGATGACCACTAGTGACCTGAAGCACTCCACGCAATGTAGGAAAGTGGCAACTAAGGCACATAAAATGTTGCACTGCATTGCCAGGGGGATCAGCAGTAGGTGGAAGGAGGTGATACTGCTCTTGTGTAGGTTATTGGTAAGACCACACCTAAGTACAGCATGCAGTACTGGTGCCCATACCTTAAAAAGGACATAACTGCTGGAGATAGTCCACAGGAGGGCTAACAAGATGATCAGTGGCCAGCATTGTAGGATGTACAAGGAGAGGTTGGAGGCCCTGAACATCTACTCCCCAAAGAAGAGAAGAGAGAGAGGGGACGTGATTGAGACCTTCAAGTATCTGAAAGGAATAAATAGGGTGAACAAGGAGGGTCTCTTCAAGCTCAGTGAAACTGAAACACAAGGGGACTCAGTCTCAACTTGGGGAGAGGTTTAGAGGAGAGGCTAGGAGACAGTTCTTTATGGACAGGGTGGTGGCTGGCTGGAATGGCCTTCCTGAGGAAGTGGTTTTGTTTTGAAAATGGTGAGCAGCTTCAGGAGAGGTTGGGATAGAGTTAAAGGGAAAATAAGGGTCAAGAGGGGGTGGTCGTAGGGAAAGGGCTGGTCGGGGGGGCAAGGTCCTGACACTGAGAAACCTGCAATACAAGCAGACTTGATAGACCAAATGGCTTGTTCTGCTGGCTTTGTCATGTGTTCATATGTTCTTTACAGTTGCTTCCATGGAACAAGTAATTTGGAGTTTTGACTATTTTACAGTTTGTGTACAGAACTCTACACTCTAGTCAACTCATGGTTAGCATTCTGTACACAAACTGTGACATAGTTAAAACTCCAAACTTCTGGTTCCATGAAAGGAACTGTATTTTTTTATTTTAGTCTTTGGTAACTGGGTAAGGCCCACTAGGCACAAGTGCCTGTTTTCAGGGGTGACCTGGGAGCACTGGGCAGTTAAGTGACTTGCTCGGAGTCGCACAGTATGTAAGTGGAGGTTGTGAGAATCAAACTCAGGTCTGGCCTGCTGTATGTATCAAGCTTGTTCACACCTCATTCCTCTAACCTCTAGGCTATACTGCCAGCCTGTATAGAATGTTTTCCATAAAAAGAAAACTATACAAAACACAGGTTTACTTTTCACATCAGTGTTCATGCAGGTACAGCTACCTAGGGATCATCTGAAGATAGGAATTTTATCTCTGTAAATTGGAACATTATATACAGTTGCCGATAAGCACAAATTTCCTGCCCCTTGAAAGGTAGTGTGCCACCTGACAGGCTGCCAAGGCAGCCGCAGCACCACAGGGGTGAAATGTTTATCATCACAGAACTAGTCAGTGGAGTGAAGGGATTCAAACCCTAGTCTCTGGGTTCAGAATCAGAAATAATTCCCAGGTTATAAGCCAGAGCACTTGACTGTAAAATATATTAGTCAAAATCCAGAGGGGAAAAAAAGGAGATTGTTTATATCACCACAGGGACAGTTATTTAAGCTTAATGTCTGGCAGAATCAAGTTGAAAGTAAACAGTGGCCAACTAGGCCTTTATATCCATCAGGGAAGAGCACGAATCTGGGATCTTAAGTTGTTGAAAGACATTTGAGTACCCATATAAATGGAAGCCTTCTTTGTGTTTGTGGATAATGTCACCCAGTGGAGGCATATAGATACTAAATAGAATCATAGTTACAGTAGAATTGAGCCATACTTCATAAACTGAGGTAATGGGATCTATACATGAAGTAAAATGGCTGTAAGACATCAATAGAACTCAGAGAGACATGCAACTTAAAGATCATGTGCAACAGTTTTTACATATTTTAAAAAAAGCTTGAAAAGCTGAAATTCAAGTCCATGTGTCATAATTAGTGTTTCCTGAAAAATTCATGCTGTTTGGTTTTGTGGTTTTCTTTAAATCAGTGTTTGTTAACTTGGTCTACAGTGCCTGGAAACAGGAGAGTTATTTCTGTCCTCTCAGCCAAGCTTAGCGAGCGCTGACATCATTTTGGAGTAGCTTGCTGTTTCAGATTCTCAATCAGAGCAGCACTCTGTCAAGTTTATGGTTTGCTGAGCTCTCCAGTTTTCTTATAAACCCAGTCTCTGGTTTGTGTTTAGACAGAGCAGATTAAAATCTATCATTATCTTCTGATAAAAAGCTGATCATTTCAGTTTCAATGCTGAACTGAAGTAGTGGAAATCTTTCTCGGTGAGAAATCAGCTTGTCTATATCATAGCTCACAGTTTTTTCTAATCAAAACTCTTGATTTTTTTTTCTAACTATGTAACACAGGGCTGTTTAATGAACATAAAAGAAATCTAAATTTTGTTCATTCACAGAAACAATTTGTTTTTGATGTAGCCTTCATAAATACATTCATGTAAGAACAGTTTTTTCATGTCAGATTGTGCACCCTGCTGCCTCCGTCCCGTCTAAATAATCAGGGCTGCTGCACCCTACCGCCCCCTGCCAAAACAGTTAGGGTTGCTGCACCCTACTGCCCTCTCTCCCCCACCTTCACAGTTAGGGATACTACACCCATTGCCCCTGTTCCTGCCTCCACAGTCAGGACTGCTGTGCTGTGTTAAGCCCTAGAGTGCCTGGTTCCCTGTCTCCACAGCTGTGGCTGCGGCACCATGCTGCCCTAGCCACCAGAGGTGGGACTTCTGCTGCACCCTGCTACCATCTTCCATTGCCCCAAATGGACAGGGCTGCTGCACCACATATTCCCCACCTCACAGTCAGCGTTGCTGTACCCTGATGCCCCCTGTGTCCAGCCCCACAATCGAGGCTTCTGCACCATGCTATCCCCTGTCACCACAGACAGGACTGCTGCACCCTGCTGCATTCTATGCAGTTGTGGTTGCTGTGCCCTAGAGGCCCATGCCTCTACAGTTAGGGCTGCTGCACCATGCTGCCACCTGCCACCAGATTCTGGGCATTTGCTGCACCCTGTTGCATGCCTCTACAGTTGAGACAGTTGAATCCTGCTGTTCCCCTTCCACCAGAGTCAGATCCTTTACTACACCCTGCTGAGACAGGAACAGGGGGCAACAGGTGCAGTGTCCCTGACTGTGAGGGTGGGAGACAGAGGGCA
The DNA here is from genome assembly GCA_016271365.2 of Neoceratodus forsteri. Classification (NCBI taxonomy): domain Eukaryota; kingdom Metazoa; phylum Chordata; order Ceratodontiformes; family Ceratodontidae; genus Neoceratodus; species Neoceratodus forsteri. The sequence goes on along the minus strand of JADMNL010000023.1, from coordinate 428,703,743 downwards.
GAAGAATGCAGCAACCCTAACTATTCAAGAAGGGAGCAGCACAAGAGCAAGGGCATTTGCTGTGCCCTGTTCCCTGCCTGTGGAGGCACGGAGCTCTGTGGTGCAGCAGGGAACAGTGGTGGCAGGGGACAGAGGATAGCATGGTGCAGAAGCCTTGACTGTGGGTCAGGACACAGGTGGGCATCAGGGTACAGCAGCCCACAACAGCCCAGCCCATTTGGGGCAATGGAAGTGTGTAGCAGGGTTTACCAAGTGCAACTGTGGAGGCAGTGAGCATGAGACTCTAGAGTGTAGCACGACACAGCAGCCCTGACCATGGAGATAGGAACAGGGGGACACAGGGTGCCGTGGCCCTGATTGTGGAAGTGGGGACAGAAAGTGGCAGGGTGTAGCAGCCCTGAATTTTCGAGCAGAAAATAAGTGTGGCATCAGGATACAGCAGCCCAAACTGTGGGACAGGGTGCAGCCGTGTCTGTTTTGGACAAGGGATGTGGGCAGCAGGGTGCAGCAAAGGATCTGACTCAGGTGAAAGAGGGACAGAAGGGTGCAACTGCCTCAACTGTGGAGGCATGCAATAGGGTGCAGCAAATGCCCTGAACCTTGTGGCAAGTGGCAAAATGATGCGGTAGCCCAAACTGCAGAGGCATGGGACTGTAGGGCACAGCAGGCCACAGAAACCCCAACTGTGTAGAAAGGAGCAGGGTGCAGCAGTCATGTGTGGTGACATGGGATAGAGAACAGAATGGTGCAGAAGTTTTATTTGTGGTGCATGACACAGGGGCATCAGGGTACAGCAACCCTGACTGTGAGATGGGGTGAATGTGGTGCAGCAGCCCTGCCCATTTGGGGCAATGGAAGTTGGTAGCAGGCTGCAGCAAAAGCCCCACTTCTGGTGGCTAGGGCAGCATGGTGCAGAAGCCCCAGCTGTGGAGGCAGGGAACCTGGCCCTCTAGGGCTTAGCACAGCAGCCCTGAGGAAGCAGGAATGGGGGGCAACAGGTGCAGTGTCCCTAACTGTGAGGGTGGGGGAGAGAGAGAGCAGCAGGGTGCAGCAACTCCAGTTGTCTGGGCAGGAGGCAGCAGGGGGCAACAGCCCTGATTCTTTAGGCAGGGGATGGAGGCAGAAGGGTGCACAATTCCTGATTGTGTGGGAGAAGACAGTGGGCAGCAGGGTGCAGCAGCCTCAAATGTGGAGCAGATGTCAGGGGCTTTGTGGGCAGGGGACTGGTGGCAATAGACTGCAGCTGCCTCAGCTGTGAGACAGAGACACAGTGCATCAAGATGCCATGTACTGTTTTAAGTTATACACATACATGATATATTTTCACACAGAATCCACCAAAGAACTGAAGTTTGTGAGTTCAGACAGCTTGAAATACTGTAGCATAGTGTGACAAGCACCTATTTGTCAATCTGACATAAAAAAAGTTCTTACATGAACGTATTTATGAAGACTACATCAAAGACTGTTTCTGTGAATGAACAACATTTAGATTTATTTTATATTCATTAAACAGCCCTGTGCTGTATAGTTCGAGAAAAATCAGACTTTTGATTGGAAAGAACTAAGCTGTGGTACAGACAAGCTGATTTCTCACAGAAAAATATTTTTACTACTTCTATTTAGCATTGAAACTGAAATGATTAGCTTTTTATAAGATAATGATAGATTTTAAGCTGATTGATGTAAACACAAACCAGAGACTGGGTTTGTAAGAATCCTGGAGAGCTCAGCAAATCATGAACTCTACAGAGTGGTTCTCTGACTGAAAATCTGAAACAGCAAGCTTCTCCAAAATGTCATCATCATTCTCTAAGCTTGACTGAGAGGACAGAAATAACTTCACTGTTTCCAGGCACTGTAGAGCATGTTAACAAATGCTGATTTAAAGAAAAACACAAAACCAAACAGCACAATTTTTTCAGGAAACACTAATCATGACACAGGGACTTGAATTTGAGTTTCTTAAGCTTTTGTTAAAAATATGTAAAAACCGTTGCACATGATCTTTAAATCAACTTAGAATTAGACAGCAAGGCTAGTGTTTCTGATATCAGTCATCGGGAGTGCTTAGACTGAGTATTAGAGTCAGAAGCTAATACCAGCTCATTAACAACGTGTAGAAGAGGGCTTTGGATGGATACATGAGTTTGGGAAATGTGAACATGTACCCTGACTGGTCTTGATGGGTATTCATTGCCTCCTTCTGTCCTTATCTCAGAAGTAGGAGCCTTAATAGGAAGAGCCATCTGAGTAGTGTACTTTGAACAAAAATGTCAGAAATGTCTGATAAATGATTGCCGTCGTGGATTTTTCCAGATTGGAGAATATCTGTTAAGATAACAACAATGGAAAGAACAGAAAGCCAATCATTCTTTGTCCTAGGCAGTATACAGTGGTGCCCAGTGTCTGGTTCCCTTGCGCCCAGTGCTGGAACTAAACTTTATGGGCCAGATATTCAAAAGGGTTGCGCCATGCGAAATAGGGTTGCGCCTGCGCAAGTCCAAACTTGCTCCATTCTGCGATATTCAGCAGGAGGCAGTTGCGCCACAGAAAACATGCTGAGCAACAGCGCAATGATAATGAATGCATGCTGAACTGGAGGGGGAGGAACCATGCATAAACTTTACAGCCTGATATTCAGCCGGGCTGTGCAGAGTTGTGCAGGCGCAACCCCCAACCTGTGCCTGCAGGACTTTGAGCCAAAAAAAAAGGCTTAAGTCGAGGGCCACCCACAGGTGAGCTGCTGTATTGCAGGGTGCAACACAGCAGCTGCCACCTGTGGCTGGCCCCCAACCCAGTCCCTGTGCCCCCCCCGCAGCCCGATCACAGGCATAGTGTACTCCCCCACCAGCCCGATCACGGGCAGCAATCTGAGCTCCCCTCTCTCCCGTACATATCCCTGGTGGTCCAGTGGGCCGAAATGCCAGATCACAGGCGGTATGTGTATAATACCACCCCAGACATAGCCCTGGTGGCTAGTGTCCCCCACCCACCACCCACGAAGCCCCACCACCCGCTCCCCCAGCAGTCGGCGGGTGGCAGCATCCCACCTGCCTGCCGCCCGCCCCACCGACTGACTGCCCAGTAGGAGCTGCATGTTCATTCACAAATCTGGACTGTCATGTACAGTATGGGCTGCACGCCCATTGGCACTTGCTCTGCACCAATGGGCGTGCAGCCCTCACCGGCAGTCAGTCGGCGGGCGGCGGGAGGCAGGCGGTGGATGCTGCCACCCGCCGCCGCCGGGAGGGGGAGCGGCAGGGGGCTTCGTGGGTGGTGGGTGGGGACACCAGCCACCAGGGCTATGTTCGGGGTGGTTTATTACACATACCGCCCGCTGATCGGGCATTTCGGTCCACTGGACCACTAAGGATATGTACGGGAGGGGGAGCTACATTGCTGCCCACGATCGGGCTGGTGGGGGAGAGTATACTATGCCCATGATCGGGCTGCAGGGGGCGTTGGTCCCCGACGGCTGCTGCCTGGCAGGGCGCCAGGCGCAAGTCCTCGAGGATCGGCACCTACATGCTAATGGCATGCAAATGGGGACATAATCACATGCAAATGGCCCCCCCTGCACCTTGCATGAATTATAGCTCCATTTGCATGTCACCTTTTGAATATCGTGATTTTGCGCTACTATGAATGGTACTTGCGCCACCGCAAGTTGAATGCTCCACTCTGTCAACTTGCGGTGGTGCAAGTTCCACTGCGCCATGCACAGTGGCTGTGGCTGGAGGGTGATATTCAAAGGAGTCGCTCAATAGCACAACTCCTTTGATTATCGCCCAGGACACACCCCTGCACAACTATTTTGCGCAGCTCAAGGGCTTGCGCCTATGAATGGCGCAGCTTGAATATCCAGCCCTATGAGCTTTGGGCAGAAGGAATGTTTACAGTATATATTTATATTGTTTATCTGCACTTATTGTATATTTTCTGCTAACAAACATTGCCTGCTCATTTGTTCTTCTTTGCATTTTATGATATTTTCTGAGCATTATATTGGTGTACTTGCACTATACTCCCCTTGCCCCCAGGATGTATCTGAAATGAATTGTTACCAGATTAGTATGTCTTTCCTAGTAAAGGGTTTGAAATAAATAAATAAACAAAATAAATAATTGATGCATAAACAGATTTACTGTCTCTGGGGTAGTTTATTTTGTTTCTGAAGAAGTTCTTTGGGATATAGAAGTCTAATGAGCTTTCTGAGTATTCTGAGTTATTTTAGGATTCATGTATATGTGGATTTTTGTACACATATTCAATTTTGTTTCCACCTAATTGGCCCAGGTTGTACCTGAGAAAGGGCTCTTGATCCAGTGTACTCAGTGGATCACCAACTAACTAACTAACTAACTAACTAACTAACTAACTAACTAACTAACTAACCAACAAAAAATAATGGCAATGTGTTTTAGCCTCTGGGAGGTGGCAGTATATCAATAAAGTTGCTCTGCCTAAGGAGATTTGTGGAACTGAAGGAGACCCTGGTATAGAAAGTAAAAGAGGGGCTCCAGTTACCAGTAAAAAAATCCCAGTTTGTACAGCAGAGCCTAGTCACACAACAATGCCCCCTAAATAAACTTCATATCATTCTGTTCTCTGAAGATAAGGATATAGTATGTGCATCAAAACAGGATCTCTGTACTTGACAGTTGAGTTTGTCCTGACATCACAAACAAAGATCTTAATACTCCGCTGCTTAATGCATCACAGTCAGTTCCATAGCGGCTGGTAGTGATTTATTTATCTAAAACTATTCTCACTAGCATAACCCCATCAGATGCAGCTTCTAGTTTTCATGGGGTCCCAAGGAGGATGGGAGGATGGCACCAGTGGTCAGGCTAACACAGTCCAGCAGGAATACTTACGTACAGGGTAAAATGTATACAGGAACAAAAACAAACACACTGTAAACGTGAGTGCATCCAAACAGTAGTCGGTGCAAGCTAACAAGGTAGGGCCATGGCAAACAAAAAGCAAGAGCATTGGTATGCAACATGATCATGGTTAGGAAGAGGGCATACCTGCCAAAAAAAAAAATACAGAAGGTTCCAAGGTAGTTGGAAAGACGACTTGAACACTTGAAAGTCAGAAGCATTCCTTAGCTGGGAGGGAGTTTGTTCCCATTGTCTGGTGCATCACATGCAAAAGGGCTCTACCAGATTCACACTTTTCATCAATTTTTTGTCTCCTGGGAAATGAGAAAGTAAGTGCTGCTGTTGAACAGAGCGAGCAGTGAGTGATGTCACAGGCTGAGGATTATGAACTCTGCTCCAGAGCAGCCTGAGGACAAACTGAATCGTAAAGGATAAGGGTTATGTTTTCCAACATCTATCCTTTTTAATAAAGAAAATCATAGCTTGAAATGCCATTTTATTTTGGAGCCTTGGGTAACTGGCTTGACTGATGCCAATTATGGTTTTATTAACAGTGACCAGAGACCCCCCCCCAACTGATACTTATTGATCCAGGCAGGTGCAAAGAAATGTATTATTTCAAAATTAGGCGTGGTAGAAATGGAAAGTGAGTTAACAGAAAACATAGTGTATCACTGTAAATATAATTGCTTACTAGGTGTGATTACACCCGGATAACCGTGGTGTAATCCATTGTTATAACCGACCAGTTATAATAGCAAGTGGATGACAACTGAGAGCTGCCACTCATAAAACATCTCTCTGTAAAAACCATCTAACACTAGAACCACCCACAGCATTATTGAGCCTGAGACAGCAGGGCAGGCATCCAAGCAGGACCAGACTTTCAGGAGACTGTGGCATGAAGCATGCATTTAAGCCATTTTTTCCAAACACCAGAGTGGCTAGGAAACAGGAACTACTTGTTGCTCAGCACCAGGCCACTGCTGGAAGCCAACTGATGGTCAGTAAAGTCAGCAATTATAAAAAACTGAAGTATGGGTAGGGGAGCAATGTTTGTTTATATGTACCCTCAGTGTGGGATGCCATGATAAACCCCCCTCAAGCTTCGTTCTTGAGGTATAGAAAGCATCACACATAGGGTTACCACCTTTTTTTTATCACAGCTGCTATTTCTATACCCTCCCACAACGGCCTTCTTATGCCCGACCCCCCCTAACTCTGTCCCCCAGAATTACCAGGGCTTACTTTATGCCTGGCCTGGGAGTGGTGCCTGCAGGGAGTCGGGCGTCATCCTGCTGCTGCTGGGGATTTCTCCTGCTTTTTTTTCACCCCTTTTATGTCTGCGCACTGTGCAATGGGTGCAACAGCTGTCTCCACATCTGCAGAGGCAGCCAAGCACCTTGGGCACGGGCGAGTCTTCTAGCTGTGCCATTCGCAGCACAGACCCCCCATCCCAAGAAAGGAGAGCTGTAACACTCAATCCTTACCTTCCCTCCGGCCCCCAAGTGATCTGAGTCCATTCCCGAACCCAGGTCGCCGGCGTGGTGCGAGGTGTGGCATCCAGCACCTCAATCCTCAGCACCACCTGGCCGGCAGGGGTTACCACCTTTTAAGAATCCTAAAGTGGGACATTTCTTACTGAAACACAATTTTCCACAGGACAATATGTAACCTTGACCAATGCAACAGCCTTGCTTTCTCCAAATAATCAGAATTAAGACTAAGTATTGTCATTTTTTAGTTGTTTATAATGTTTCTTATCATTTTAAGGTATTTTACTTAAGGTATTATAGTTTTTTTGCAGCATTTAGAGGAAAATCATTTTTTTTCTATTATAATGTCAGGATGTAGTATTTTTCATGTTTTTTAATGGGACACAGCTGGCCAAATCAGGACTGTCCTGCGAAAATCGGGGACAGGTGGTAAACCTAATCACACAGACCTCAGGTGTGTGTAAAAAAAAAAAAGTCACATACCCATACTTTATTCTCTGTATTGTATCTGATGAAAAAGTGTCATAAAAAGGCTGTTGCCTGTCAGATGACAAAATACTGTAGCTACTGTACAGCATGAAGTCATCATTTGCTCTAAGGCCTTAAGAAGGAACCAAAGGTCCAAAATGTACTAATACCTAGCCAGAACTGTACAATCTCCAATGAGGTGTTATAATCAGTTGGCCAAATGCAGTCTCAAAAGAAAAGATGGGACATGTGAAGCAGTAACAGATATAATTATCATGTTTGGCAGAAAATGCAATAATTCAGGCAGACAGATGGATAGACGTTGAGAGGAAGGGCGCGAGACTACTAGTGGTTGGTCTCATATGTAATCAAAACATAAACTGGTGTACGGAGTCTGAATGAGATGAAATATTCTTTCTTAGTTATACATGCTGAAATTTATGCCAAACCATACAAAAGGAAACAGTCTCTATAGAAACACAAGCTGTGCGATCAAACAGTGCTTTGAAAGTACTAGGCAGAATTCCCCACTGTACCCTCTGCAGAGTTTATGAGGAACCTCCAGACTAAGCAAGGCATTGGTTTTGCTGATCCAGCCCACTGGATCTCCTGATTTCAAAGCTGCACACCTGATTTAGTCATCTACAAGTTTGTTGTCCAAAAAATTGTCTAAAACATCATCTGTCCAAATTTTACAATGCTGCGGAATTTACAGAAACACCACTGTAACAGACACAAATGAGAAATTACCATGGTGTCTCTGCAGAACATGTGGTGGCATTTTTTGTAAGAAAACTAGTGGAGAAAAGTTGAATGACTGTATTTCATCAGTGACGCTCTACTAAAATAAACAGTGTAAGGCAGCTCTACACCCATCAGGCCCGATTCCAGAAGGTGGGTGCAGGGCTTGCACCAAGTCCTGTGTCCACTGCAAAGTTTGATGCAACTGCGGCAAAGCCCTTTGACGCAACTCTGTGCCATTCCAGAATGGTTGACGCAGTTGCGACAATTTTCTCACTTTACGCCAGCTTGTGCCAAATGATTGGCCCAAGCCCCATAGTAAGGGTACCCCCACGGATGCAAAGTTAGACCATCAGGGAGATGGTCTAACTTTGCAGTGTCAGGGACTTGTGGCAACAGCTTCTAGAATATCTAGTTTGAAGCAAGTCAACACTTGTGTCACACAGCTTGCCGTAAGTCCTGTGCGACGATCGCAGCCACTTTTAGAATCAGGCCCGTTATATTTAACTTTAGTGTTTATAGTGCTTACTTTATCATATTGTTGGCCTACTACTAAATAGTTCAGATAATATGGTACATATTTCACAGAGTCTTTCAAAAAAGCATCTAACTTCTGTTCCTGACTGACTTCACAGTTTATGTTTGTGTCACCAGTCTGTTGTCATAGTAAACAATATTTTGTCATAAGTAAAGGCATTGTTAGGTCAGCTAGGGTCAGGTAATTTTTTTTTTTTATGCGGACTTCTTGGGTTGACTACCAACATGTGTTATAACCCCTGGAAAGGAAAGTTGAAAATTGAAAAAAAAAGTATTCTCCAGGAAATTGTAAAAGCTAAACCATGTTTATGAAAGCACATACTGAGGAGCAGTGTTGCTCTTAATATCGTGGAGTACTCAAAAATTGAAAGCACTCAGAGATGGGCAAATAGAACACTGGTTATTTCAGCTGATGTTGTAGTGGTGCTTAAGCAACGAGAGGCAAGTGTCAAACTCAACGAATGAAGCAAAGGTTCAATATGAGCAAAGCACTAGAGGAATTGGACAATTAATATATGCAGAGCATTAGAGGAAGCAGGCAAATACACAAACTATGTGCTTTTAAAGGAAAACTACATGGAACAAGCATTTGTCAGTGCCGGACGTTCGCTTGCAGGTATTTGCAGTGGTGTTTGGCATGTATGGTGCTTTACCCTAATGCCCTGTGCGATTGCTGGTATTTGTACTACAAATTTTCAGCATGACCTTTTTGTTACCCCCACCTCATAAAAGCGTTTGAGACCTCTGCTTATGAACAGTACCACTGTTATTTTGTTAATCTGTCCTGAACGTTGACTTCCCACAGCGACCACACCATTCTGCTCCACATGTGCAAAAACACAGTTTGGGCAGGATGTGAAAAATGACAGCTGTAGCATTCATAGGGAGGTGTGAAAGGATGGCAATGTTGAACATCTGGAGTGAAAATACAACAATTTCTTGAACTTACGAGCGTACATGGAAACTGCGCAATGAACGCTCATGACACAGTCATTCTGTGGACTTTTGTCACCAAATTTTCAACATAGGCATTTTGGGACCTCTTCTCTTGACAGTGTCACTGTGATTTTCATAATCTGTCCTGAGCATTGATTTCTCACTGTGACCACACCATTGTGCGCTGGATGTGCAAAAACACATTTCAGCCAGGATGTGAAAAATGTCAGCTGTACTGTTCATAAGGAGGTGTGAAAAAATGCCAGTGTTGAAAATCTGGAGTGAAAATATTTCAAATTCTCGAAGTTATGAGTGTGTGTGGAAACTGCGCAACCCAAGCTCGTAACACAGTCATTTTTTGAATTTTTTTCACCAGATTTGCAACATAGGCTTTTGGGAGCCCACTTCATTAACAGTAACACTGTTATTTAGTCAATCAATCCCAAAAGGTGATTTTGTTCAGTGACCATGAAATCACCTTGGGGGACCGAATAACTGGCATGACAGTAACTGAATTCATGAGGTGGGGTCCCAAGAACCCCCTGTTGAAAATGTGGTGCCAAAATTTGCAAAAATGCCTGAGATAGCCACCCAAGTTGAAAAAAAAAAATTTATGCCATTATATAGCTTACTGTCATTTCTTCAGTTTGCGTTCGGCTTTCAAGAGTGCAGACGTGTTCCCACTCCACTGAAGATCATTGTGCCAGGCTCCGGAGGTAAGTAGGGGGTGAGAGGGAGGTGGGGTATGAGGAGGGTGGGTGTGGGTTTGGGGAGGGAGCACAAGACACAGCGAGGGACGTTTTTCTGTTTTCACAGGCTTAAAAAAAACAAAAGATGTTGCGGGACAGTTTTCCCATTTAAAGGGACAGTGGGCATGCTGGGGTGGGCTCCCAGCATGCCACCTGGGTGTTTGTTGGGGGGGGGAGACCTGGAGACAATGGGGCTGGGCACTCCGTCTGCACATACAATGTGTTTGGTGGGGGCAATAACAAGGAAGCAGGGTAGACGGCAGCAGAGGGAGGAAGTGGGAGGGATTTTATTAGCAGCTAGTGGGAAAAGGGTGACGTCAATATGTTAAATACACACACATTACCACCGCTGATTGCAGTGGTGCTTTTCTTTTAACTGAAGACCACTGCAGCCAAACTGCTGTCATAGACAGCTCATGCATCCATTGGTGCAGTAGGGTTGCACTCATTACACTGAGCACTGCATTGGACAGGTGGGTCACACACCTTCAAAAAGTTGTACTGTCCCAAAACGTTCCTTGCACATGCATGCAAGTGAATGCAAAATAAAACAAGCATTTGTCAGTGCCGAATGTTGCTTGCTTCTATTTGCTGTTTAGGTATTTGGAAGTCATTGGAGTGCAAATATTGAAAATTCCGAACTTACTGACGTCATGTGAAGACTACGCATGCACGCGTACGAAAACAGTAATTTTAGGAATTTTTCACCAAATTTTCAACATAGCCATTTTAAGACCTCTGCTCATGAACAGTGTCACTGTGATTTTCTTAATGTGTCCCATACATTGAGTTCGTGACACTGACTGTGCCATTGTGCGCTACATGGGCGGAAACACGCTTTTGGGTAGGATGAAAAATGACAGCTGTACTGCTCATAAAGAGGTGTGGTAAAATGGCAATGTTGAAAATCTGGAGTGGAAATATTCAAATTCAAGAAACTTACGAAAGCATGTAGGAACTGCACAACGACGCTCATAAAACAGTTATTTTTAGGAATTTTTTCACCAAATTTTCAACATAGCCATTTTAAGATTTCTGCTCATGAACAGTGACACTGTGATTTTCTTAATGTGTCCCATACATTAAGTTCGCACACTGACTGTGCCAATGTGCACTACATGGGCGGAAACACATTTTGGGCAAGATGTGAAAAATGACAGCTGTACTGCTGATAAGGAGGTGTGGTAAAATGGCAATGTTGAAAATATGGAGTGAAAATATTGAAAATTTTTAAACTTACGAGCCGTGCATAGGAACTGTGCAACGCACACTCGTAAAACAGTAATTTTTAAGAATTTTTTCACCAAATTTTCAACACAGTCATTTTAAGACCTCTGCTCATGAACAGTGTCACTGTGATTTTCTTAATGTGTCCCATACATTGATTTCACACACCGACTGTGCCATTGTGCGCTACATGGGCGGAAACACGGTTTGGGTGAGATGTGAAAAATGACAGCTATACTACTCATAAGAAGGTATGGTAAAATGGCAATGTTGAAAATCTGGAGTGAAAATATTGAAAATTCGTGAACTTATGAGCCTGCGTAGGAACTGCTCAACACACACAGTAAAAATTGATTATTAGAATTTTTCCACCAATTCTCAAAATAGGCTTTTGAGAGTACTTACTTATGAACGCTGGCAGTGTCGCTTCATTAATCGGGCCTGATGCGGTGATTTCACACAGTGACTGCGAATCACCTTTGGGCCCTAATAATGCCATGACAGTGACATCATTCATGAGAAGGGGTCCCAAAACCCCATGTTGAAAATTTAATGCAAAATTCCAAAATGCCTGAGATATGCAACAAAGTTGAAAAATACCTTTCTAGCCCATTATACAGCTTAATGGCATTTCCTCAGTTCAGGGTCGGCTTTGAAAAGTACAAGCGTGTTCCGGTCCACGAAGATAAATCACGCCGGACTCCGGAGGTAGTATGGTGAGGGGTGTGGGAGGCAGGGTGTGCAGTGGGTGGTGCAGGTTGTGGGAGGGGCCAGGGAGAGGCGCCGTGGGACCGTTTTTAATTTACAGGTTTAAAGAAAAAAACGACGCGGGACATTTGCCACCTGGGGTGGGCTCCCAGTGTGGCAGAAGGACAGGGGAGTCGTGGAGCCGATGGGGGATTGGGCACCCCCGTAGGCCAAAACAAGGTTTGCCACGCTGGGGTGGGCTCTCAGTGTGGCACCAAAGCTTTGGGGGGGGCATGAGGTGCTGCGAGCACACAGTGGTGCGATGCGGGACATTTGCCATGCTGGGGTGGGCTCCCAGTGTGGCAGCAGGGAAAGCTGTTTGGGGGGACATGGAGCCGACGGGGCATTGGGCACCCCCGTCAACCAAAACAAGATTTGCCACGCTGGGGTGGGCTCCCAGCGTGGCACCAAAGCTTTGGGGGGGGTGTGAGGTGCTGCCAGCACACAGCGGTGGTTTTCTTTGAAGTGAAGACCACCGCTGTCATACACAGCACCCGCATCCATTGGTGCAGGACCGCCACACCTGCTCAATGGAGCAGTGCATTGCACAGGACAGTCACACCTCCAAACTGTCCTATTCTCCCAAGACGTTCCTTGCGCATGCGTGCAAGTGAATGTAAAAATGATAAAAACACATGTTATGCGTTGTGTTTTTGTTTTTCTGATGGTCCCTAGTGTTCTGTTCCATGTGGCTGTGACAAGTTTTTTTTTTTTGTTACTTTTCCCTGCCAGTTTTATAGCCCTGGAGATAGCCATTCAAGCTTCTTTTATTGCCTTTGATCTGTTGGAATTTTCCCAGAATGCCTCTGTGAAAGGTGTAAATTAGATCTAAGTCCTTCAAAGGTTATCGACTTTATTATGACAGATCTAGTGACATCACTTTGCAAAGAAAATTGCCACACATCCAGAATAACAACAGTTAGCACGTAGAAAAATCTGACTCCGGGAGGGTAGGGAGGGCAAACACTTTTCAAAGCAGTTAACTTTCTCAAGCAGTTGCTGTTAGATGGTGTGATTAGATTATATCTAGGATCCTGGGCTCTTAGTTCTAATGCAAGGTCTAATTCACATAATTCCCAGAAGCATTCTGGGAAAATTCCAACAGATCAAAGACAATAAAAGAAGCTTGAATAGCTAACCCCAGGAGTCTTTAAACTTGTAGAGGAAAGTAAAAAAAAATAACAAATTTGCTAGAGACACAGGTAACAGAATGCTAGGGATCATCAAACAAACACACAATGCACAACATATGTTTTTATCATTTTTGCTTGTAGTTTTCCTTTGAGAAACTTCAGTGGCAAACTTTGCTTTCTCTAAGTTCTAACACTGTACAACTCTATAACTGTATGATACTATGACTCTGTTGTTCTATAATTCTATGGCTTTATAGCTATATGACTCTATCACTCTATCAGTCTTTGAATCTATCAGTCTGTGACTCCATATCTACATCACTCTGTGATGCCATGACTCTACAGCATGACTAGGACCCCAGGGTTCTGAGGAACCAAGTTAAAAGTTAAAACATGAATTTCCAAGTAGGTTTACTGTGATGATCAGTGTACTGCATTGGCTGGCTTAACTGAACTTGAAAAGAAGGCGATTAAAGGGGAAAGCCGGAGGCAAGAGAACTTCAAAACTACTGCAGGAAATCTGAGAAAAGAGATACAGAGAATTTTTTTGGAGAACTGTAAGGCCTCTGTGCTAATATAGAACTCCTGGAAATTGTAAGCAAAAAGACTGATGGATGACTGTGGTATCTCTGGGTTGTTGCAGAATTCCAGGAAATATGAAGTGAAAGGACTGGTGGAGGACTGTAGACCTCCAGGTTGCTGCAGAACTCCAGCAAATATGAAGCAAAAGGACTGGTGGACACTGTGGAACCTCTGGGTCACTGTAGAATTCCAGGAAATATGAAGCAAAAGGACTGGTGGACACTGTGGAACCTCTGGGTCACTGTATAATTCCAGGAAATATGAAGTGAAAGGACTGGTGGATGACTGTAGACCTCCAGGTTACCACAGAACTTTAGGAAATGTGAAGCAAATGAATCTGTGAAAGGAAAATCCAACCTCACTGAATGCCGGAAATTCCCTAGCTGTGAACCAGTGTGGTTCCATAAGCTACCTGACTCACTGCTGGAGAAGGAGATGGCCAGAAAGGATGAGTAGCAATGACTTGTCTTAGTTACCGAGAAGAGCAGGTGACTCTGGGAAGTCCTTAGCTGACTATCACCTCACCCTATCAAATGACTGTCCCCTTTTGTTTTCTGCAGGATATAATTTTTAGTGGTGGAACAGTTAATGTTTGCAAGCTCAGCTGGGTGCTTGGATCATGCAGGGAAGGAAGATGTCTCAAAATTAAGCAGTGAGCTCCAGCATCATGCAAATTTGTTAGTAGGACATGCAATGAAAGTTCACAGAGGGTATTGCATGGTTAGTTATGGTTGCTCTCCAAGTTTTGATTATTGGCACGTGGCCGATTCTACTTACAGTACAGTCACCTTACATTGGGCAGGCAGCTGTTCAGGCACAGGCTACGAGAGAGTTTAAACAATAAGCACAGAAGCTTGGGGTACTAAAGGTTCATGTTCTGAAACAGTCTGGTCTTTTATCTCACATGCAGGGCTCTGGGTACAGTTCACTGATATAGTGCACCAGACAATATGTGGGGCACTATGCAAATGCTGAGGGCACTGTGGGTATTAATGCAGTTTCAGTGGTGGGGGCACCAGGTACTGTAAGAAGTGTAATATGCTTTCGCTCATGAATAAGTTCAGCAGGTAAAGTCAATACTGGCACTTTAAAATGTTCAGCAGGCTAACTCAATATTTGCGCTTAAAAATGAACTGTCCTTAACTACTAGGTGTCAAATGAACACTGTCACTTTAACACAGGTGAACTGTCTATAACTAGAGACTGGGGTGGGGTTAATGAGACCTTCAAGTTCCTGAATGGAATAAACAAGGTGAACTGCAAGGAACTAATTAGCATGAGTAACAATCCAAGGACATGGGGGAATGGGTGAAAAGTGACAGGAGGGACGTTCAAGAGGGACATGAGAAAGTTTTATTTTACAGAAAGGGTGGTAGATCAGTCTGCCAGCTGAGGTGGTGTGTGCCAAAACCATAAATGGTTTCAAACCTGGCTGGAACAGAGTAAAGGCTTTAATGGTTACTCAGGGTAGTAGCTGCAGGGAGGGGAACGGGGGTGTGGATCATGAGGGCTGGTATCCTGTATGGATAATAGGTCCCAAGGTTTGATAAGGAACTACAGGTAGACTGGATGGACTATTGGTCTTCTAAACTGAAGACTGGCACTGGGATGGTGGCACAGCTGAAAGTGCTTAACAGCATTAAATATAAAAGCGCACACGCCCCTTCAAAAATCACTCAACAAACTGCTTGCGTACTGCTTTTTAAATTTTATTTGCAGTGCCAGCCTCATGCCAAATGCTGCTTCCAGGAAAAGTTCTTATGTTTCACACCCTCCGGTGCTTCAACACCTGCTGTAATTGTCTTTGTTTCTATAACAGGGGTGAGTGATAGCACCCTTTCTTTATGGAGCCCCCCTCAGGCTAGATACTTTAAATAAATAATATGTGTGAGGTGCTTTAGCTTGAGCCACTGGTAGCTGTACTGTGTTGTCCGCCCATTTTCCTTAGCTGTTTTGAACTATGAAACAAATAGGCCTCTGTGCCCTTGTTCCACCTCTTGGGGCAGTTCATTATTTAAATGAGCCCTTGTAAGGTCTAGTACACTTTTTTGTGGTAATACCTTTTATTAGACTAACTAAAAATACTAATAAAAGGTAGTACCCCAAAAAAAGTGTTCTAGGGTTTCCTAAGACTAACACAATGCCACTAATCTGCAATGCTTGTAACATATAGGCCCTTGTGGCCTCACTCAGCCTCTCAGGTCAGTACAATATTTTACTTAGCCCACTGGGACCCTGCAGTGTCCAGAGGCTTTGCTGTGCTCTGGTTGCTTGCCCCTCTGTGTGCCAGCTGGCATGATTTACAAATCAATAATCAATGATAATCATAATAATAATAAAAAAAAAACCTTACTTCAGGGCATGTAGTCTGCTCACTGCCAGGACTCTGGAATCACTGTCACTACAAATTTCATGATAGTCCAGCATTGGAGGAGGAACCACTCCTCATGCTGTTGCTGCTGGACAGGGAGTACGCCATCTGCAGAAGTGGCACCCCTGGGTGGAGTCAAACTGACAGGGACCGTGAGGCTGGGAGGTAAAGAAGACTGCACCAGGAGCCAAGAGGGAATTTCACTACACAGACATGCCTTTCTTATCCTCCATCACTCCATGCATCCATCTCGTTCCTTAGCCACTGCCCAACTGCCCAAAGCCAAACCTGACGCTGAGTAGGGAATGCTTGCTGAGTGTCCCTACAAAAGGCACAGGTTCCAAACAGTTGGCCATAAGCCAACATTAAAGAAAAAAAAATCACAATTGCAGAGCTTTCCCTGCTTGTACTGGGGACCAGGACAACAGTCCCTATGTGCCAGTCTGCTTGCTCATGCTTTTGGGGGTGGGGGGTCAGACGTATGCCTGAAACAGGCTATATAAAATATAAAAACAAAATGAAGCAGGATTCACTTTGAGGGAGGGGAGTGGTCCTGGGTCATTATGTGTGGTATTACACAAAGACCCAGGGCTGTTGGCACCACCCTGTCCACTAATACTCACTGATAACTGCTCATAGTTTGAAATGTATGCTGCATTAGTAGAACTGTCTGCCTTGTTTTCCTGTCATGTACCCTAGCTTGTTCTACTGTACCACTGTACTGTTTTGAAAGTCCCTCTAGTTTACAAAAAAGAGCACAGTACACAAACTATAAGGTTACTGAATAAGAGGAGGGGGTGGTCCTTTTGCTGGAGTAGCAGGTTGTGGAGGTGCAGTAGTGTTGTGGCCATTGGCATCACTGCTTTCTGGGGCTGGTCTGTGTGGCACCAATGAATAAGTACGCTGTCTATGACAGCAGTTGAGAAGCATGCCACCAACTTGAAAGAATTTTGCTGCTGCAGCAAGGGAGTACCCCGTCATTGCAGGGTGTGCCTTGCCTGTTGAAACATTTCAATAAACATGGCAGCGGCTGTTGACGTCCACCTCTCACAATCCTTAGAAAGCTGACTATTAGGGTGCCCAATCCCCCTGTCGGCATGTTTATAACCCCCTCTCAAGATTGTGTGGCACACTGGGAGCCCACCCCAGTGTGTCTCATGGTCAGGTATTCTCCACTATTGCCTGAAGCTGACCATGTCAGCATGTTCCTGCCCCAGCCCAACGCCACCCCCATTGTGTGCCACACTAGTAGCCCACTGCAGTGTGGCCAGCAGAACTTCCCCAAAGTCATGCAGCACACTGGGAGCCCACTCCAGTGTGCCCAACAGTTGGTTTATTTCACCTATAAATCAAGAAATCCTTCCCGCGATGTCCATTCCTAAAAAAAGAAAACAGTCCATCGATGCATCTGGAGCACCCCCTCCCCCAACCTGCATCCACCCTCTGTGCACTCCACCTCCCCAACCCCCACCCCATACTTACCTCCGGAGCCCAGTGCGATAATCTTCGGTGGAGTAGGAGACGTCTGAACTCTTCAAAAGCCGATCATGAACTGAAGAAAATCATGGTAAGCTGTATAATGGCAGCAATGGGGGAAGGGGTTCAACTTAGATGGATATCTCAGCCATTTTTGTGACTTTTGGCTCCAAATTTTCAACATAGGGTTCTTGGGACCCCTCCTAATGAACTCATTCATGGTTATTTCATTATTTGATCCAGAAAGGTGATTTTGCGGTCATTGTGCAGAATCACCTTTCGAGACTGATTAATGAAACAACAGTACCACTGTTCATGAAGTGGGCCCCCAAAAAGCCTATGTTGCAAATTTGGTGAAAAAATTCCAAAAAATTACTGTATTACGAGCATGCATTGCACAGTTTCCACGCATGCTTGTAACTTTGAGAATTTTTAATATTTTCACTCCAGATTTTCAACATTGTCATTTCTTCACATCTCCTTATGAATCGTACAGCTGTCATTTTTCACATCCTGCCCAAAATGTGTTTTCGCACATCTGGTGCAGAATGGCACGGTCACTGTGGGAAATCAACATTTGGGACAGATTAACAAAATCATAGTACCACTGTTCATGAGCGGAGGTCCCAAATGCTTTCATGAGGTGGGGTCACAAAAAGTCCATGTTGAAAATTTGGAGTGCAAATACCAATAAACGCCTGGGGCGTTAGGGTTTCTAACCATAATGTCCCACCCTGTAGAGACTGATGGGCATCAGGGGTGTGACTTTGGATTGTCGGCTGTAATACTCACGCCATTCCACCCCTGCCCCTACCCTGCAGCCAGTGACAGGTATCAAGGTGTGCCTTGGACTCTTTGGCCCCAAAGTTTACCCCATTCTCCTATACTGTGCCCATCTCAACATATTTCCTTATGGAATGGGGTAAGCATAAGGCCCCGATGACCCCAAGGCACAACGTGTCACTTGTTAGAGTCTGCAGGGTGGGGGGAGGTGAAATGGCATGAGCGTTATGGCTGAAGACCCAAAGGTACACCTCAATGCCTGTCAGTCTCTGCAGGGTGGTGGTGGGGTTGTCATCAGTTTCATACTTCACTGCCATTCCTATTATGCATCTCTCTAACTCCTGCACTACCAGTGTCAATGCCAGCAAGACAACATTTGGCATTGACAAATGCTTGTTAACTCAGGCACATGCCTTAAACAGCAATTGCAGAAGGTATCCATACCAGTACACTCAAACACCAATCTGCTATGTAAGCAGTAAGACACGACAGGGTGTGTTTTGAACAGATATTACCGCACGCCCAGGCCAGGGGCATAGTAAGGCACAAGGCCTGGCCGAGTGCCTTCAGCCCCTGGAAGTGCGGTAATATCTGTTCAACACACACCCTGAAGTGTTTTATTGCGCTTATAAAATGGGTTTCTTTTTTTTAAATAATTTACTCACCTTAAAAAATATTGCTGAACTGAAAAAAAAACTAAAATCATTCTGTTAATCTGATGTAAAATAGTCCTTCTGCCTGCTAGGTGATGACATCATTGCCTCTTGTATTTGAACTGCTGTAGCATCCATGCCAGCCCCCCCCCCCCAATGGAGAGAACAATGCAGCTGAGCTGTGTGGTTAGAAGGAGAGGTCTGTGTCCTTTTAAAAGAGCAACTGAAAGAAATGAAGGCTATGTATGTAGATACTTTTTGTTTGACTGTGGGAACAGTGAAGTAGCTCCTCCTCTCCCGTGACAGTCCGAGCACCAGAATGGAGCGAGTGGAAGTAGCAGGTTGCCCCCGACAGGTTGTGTCAGTTTTGCAATAAATAAAAAAAAAAAAAAAAAAAGACTATCGAATGCAGATTTTTTGTTTTTTTAGTTAAATGTAGGACGAAGCGATTTGGTACCAGACAGTGGAGGCGGTATGGTGCGGATCATGAATGGGAGCAGGCAAGCCCTGGAAGCAGCTCCACGATTACTGCATCTAAACCAGTCAGTATTTATTTATTTATTTTTGTTTATTTAATGGTTTCATGTGTAGGGTTCAGTTAGCGAGTGGCACCAAGGTCTTCCTGATCGGACGCAAGTCTGAGATGAGCTGCAGTGAGTGGGGAAAAAACAATGGCGGAATGTCAAACGCGAACGTTCTAATTGCACATTGATTTACTTGCCAGTACTTTTTTTTTTACTATGTATAAAGCACATTTGACACTTCCTTTTCGGCTAGTCAGAATGTTAAATTTTCCTTACCGAGTTTATAAAACAGCACAGACCTTGGTTTGTTGTATAGCTTCCCATCCAGTACAGGAAATATCCACTTGGGAACAAGGTTGTGTCATTACTGAATAAGAGCCGGGGCAGTACCAGAAGAGACAAAGAAAATTGCTCATGATTTCAGGGGTGCTGTGACAGGCAACAAATCACCTGCTAAGAAACAAAATCAATAAGGCATTTTCTTAATGGTGCTCTGTGATATGTAACTAGAACGCACTGCACGTGTTTGTACGCTAAATTTTGCATTAAAGCAGTCTGAGGTGGCAATATGAGTACTTATGTTTTATTTTCAACACATTAAAACTAAGAACACTTATTTTCAATGAGAGTGTTCATTTATCCTCTGCTGTCCAGAAGGAAGTTGCTGTTATTACAGCCTATGAAAGGGAAATGGCTTGCTAAATCCCAGAGGCACTTTGAGCACTTGTACTGCAGGTTTGAGAACTGTTACATTTAAAATTAAATGGACTGGGACCCTATTTCTTCTCCAGCTTCTTTTTTTTTTAATGCTTGTTTGCCTCTGATTTTTCTCTCCAGTTCTTCTATCTGCTCCTTGGCTTAGGCACTGTACCACCATACATAGTAAGTACAATGTGTTGGTGATATAGCAGTTTGACTGTGCCTCTGTTGCCAGCCTTCCTACTGGAACCCTGCCAGTGCAGGCTGGTAATCTAATGGAATGTGTCTGACTAATATTTATTTATTTATTTAATTAGTTGACTCACCGGAAAAAAACGTTGAGCTAGGCGCATATTCCTGAACACTCTCCCTGCCTCCTGCCATGACAGAATGTTACTGTACGCAGATGATGCAGTAATCTTCACTTGCCACACTGACCCCACCTCCCTTCAGTCTCAACTACAGAAAAGTTTCACAGAAGTGGAAGACTGGTTTTGCTCACATAAACTCATTCTTAACCACCAAAAAACGAAAACAGTGTTCCATGGAACCCACAACAAATGCAAGGACCATGAGCTCATAATTAACAACCACGAAGGCGTCACCCTTGAGCAGGTGGATATGTTTAAATATATGGGCCTGATCCTTGACTGCTGCCTTTCGTATACCAAGTAAATTGACAACATTGCTAAAACTGTGAACTCCTGCGTAGGGCTACTATACAAGCATAAACATTGCCTAACGGTTGAAGCCTTGAACCTTGCTATCCAGAGCTCTGTTATCTCAACTATTGACTATGGGCTCATTATCTATTGATCTACTATGGATACTGCACTCTGGTGCATCACTGTAGCCCTTAATAAGGCATGTAGACTCCTTATTTCAGCTGCCTGCCTTTCTCACACATGTGACATTTACGAGCAGGCTAACTGGCTCCAGCTACCTGGCAGGCTAAAGTACCAGACCTGCATCCTAGCTAAGAAGACATCACTGGGCCTTATGCCCCCTGGATTCCGATCAAAACTGACCCTGCAGTGTGTCCGCCGCCTAACTAGAAGATCAGACATCTAACCTTTACAACACCTCACCTGCCAGACCTCTCAAACTCAGTGTTCTTACTTTGTCAGAGCCTCCACCTGACTTGCTATCTACAGAAATCTCTAACATTGCCACGATTGGTGCTTTTAAGTGTAAACTACGTCAACACCTCATGGCTAGTACCTTCTGTGATTTCTTCTTATAATCCCCTTCAGGCATATTACCCTCAAGCATCCCTCCTCATTGCCTCAGCTCCTCCTCCTCTCCTACCCCCCATTACTGGGTATAGGATAAATCTGTCTCCTCTTTCTTTTCATCCCCCCCCCATTCCTCCTCCCTTGCTATTTCCCATCTACCACATACCCAACGCAATGCCCTCCTTATTTCTCCCATTCTCCCTCTCTCTCTCCCACACCACCCCCTCACCACCACTCTTCTTTCTCTTTTCCTACCAACCCACTCCTAACAAAGCTTCACTGAGCCGCCTACTGACCTGTACTGTATAATTAACTCGCAACACAATTTGTTGACAATGCCTTTGGCTGCTATTATTGTAACCTTATTTGTCTTTTTTTTTTTTGTAAGTTCCATTGTAATGATAATGTTATGTTTTCTACCTTATTGTCCTTATTGCCTTGACGTGGAACCTTTGTAAAGGAGCTCACGGCTCAAAGGTGTCATCCGAAATACAAATAAATAAATAAAATAGATAAATAAGGAGCTGTTTAACAAAGGTTCCATGTCAACAGACAATGAGACAGTTACAGTGTTACAACTCACAAAGACAGAAGTACAGGTCTCAAACATAGGAATACTAATAGTCAAGGCCAAAGCTAAACAGTTAAATTACAAGTAGTTGCAAAAATGATAAATATCTGCCTTGGGACCAGGCATTGTCACTCGTTTCAGGTCCTTAATTCTTCAACACAGTTGCAAAAGTGAGTGTGTGGGGGGGAGGGGGTGTGGGAGTGAAGGATCAGCAGGCTCAATCCCAAAGATGGGTTGAAGAAATAGGGACTTAGTGTGCAGCAGGTGACAGGAGGAGTAGAGTGGAGGTGAGTTTGAGGTGAGGGCAGGTTAGAGTGGTGAGACGGAATGAGGAGAGGGAAGGGAAAGGAGTAATTAGGAGCAGGGTTAGAGATACAGGAGTGGAAATAGGATTTTTGGGCAAAGGGCTTGCAGAGAGAGAGGGTCAGGAGGGAACACAGGTTAGAAATAGGAGCTAGTCAATGGAGGATTACTATCATCATGGGTGGAGTATGGAAGTCTGAATTCCACAGTGGAGAACTTCAGAGGACGAAGAGTGCCTTTTGTGGGAAATTGGGTAACTGTCTCTTCCTCCTTTTCATCCCCTGTCCACTTGGGTGAGTGACCACCTACTGGGAATTCTCTGCTTCTGATTTCTAGCACAGCCATCGGCGCTAAGGATCTTAAGCCCAGCCTCAAAAAACAAACACTGAAATACCAACACATAGGCTCCCTTGTGTTTCAGAGTCCCTACACGGGCCTCATTATAATTTGAACACCATAAAAATGCAGACTAAACTTTCTCTGAGCTACATAAATGTATACATTTTTATGGCTGAGACCTTTCCAATATATTATTTATGCAGACATGTACACCTAATGCCTTATACAGTAGGACTGATCACCATCACAGTCCAAAAACAACACTTTGCAGTCTCCAAGAAAAACTAAATCTTGCCTTTTCAGTCTGTTTAGGCTCAGCAGTTACACAATTATGACCATCTGTTTTTTTTTTATTATTTCTTTATCCCCCTATGTGCTCTGGGACCCACCACTCCTTTGGGTCGTCATGGTCTCCGACAACTCTTACTACTCCCTCGAGCCTCCTTACCTCATATTGCAGCCTTCCCCGGGGTAATCTGGCATAACTCTTTGCCAGGTGGGTCCCTCTCCTTCAAGGGGGAAGGCACCTGGGGGGGGGGCATCTACCACAGTCTCTATTTGGCCCCAGGGCACTGCTGAGGCAGACATGGCTCCATCAGGAGCTTCGGAGGTGTCGGTGGACTGGCAGCCATCATCCAGCTGATCCCAGAGTGGTTTCCACTTTTCTAGTGCTTCCCCTAATGCAGCCCTCATGCAGTGCGTCTGGTCTCCACCGGGGACTGCTGTAGAGCGATGTGGCCCTGCTTCCCACCCCAGGAGAGGAGTCCAGTCCTATGGATGCTCAATCCTCTCCTCCCTTGCTGACTCCCAGTGCCTCTAGTTCGTTCCTGTACCCGGGTTGCCAGCATGGTGTAAGCTAAGGCACCAGTGCCTCAGCCCTCTTCACCACCGGGCCGGAGGACATCTGTTTTTAATTGTCTCATATCTGTAAATGTATGTCATGTTTTGAACTATGCGTTGTATTGTATTGTATTATAATTACTGGTGAGTCCTTTCAATACACTGACTACAGCCATGTTTCAAACACCATAATAACCTGTAGAACAGGCTATTATGGCAGTTTGTGTCACTCTTCTTTAGCGTGCCACCTCATTGGCTGTTACTCTGTGAATGGGTGGGTGGAACAGCTGAAGAATGGTGGCGGCTCTGTTCTTCCGTTATCGAGGAACCACAGTGATCCTTCACCTTTTGCTGTCATCTTAGATAAATTTGTAATGTTTCACAATACTTACCTGATTAAGCCTGCTTTTACAAGTCTCAAAGTCTATCTGGCTGATCCTGCCGTTCCTACCCTTTGAGCGGTAGTATGGCAGACAGTGGCACTGCATCAGAAATGAAGCGTGGCTGACTTCTCTCATTGCTATTTGAAGTATAATTAAGAGAAAAAAACAAAAACAACACTAAAGAAAAAAAATAAAAAAATGCCTGTATTGAGACAGGCAGCGTGTGTGTGTGTGTGTGTGTGTGTGTTTCTGAGACAGGCAGAGTGTGTGTGTGTGTGTCTGAGATAGGCAGAGTGTGAGTGTGTGTGCAAGTCTGTGTGTGTGGGAACTGATCCAGTGCCTTTAGCATTCACTTCCTTGCACCAGTAATTATAAAAAATAATGCTTGTGCAGGTGTATGTTATGAGGATTTTTTACACACTCTCGGTGTGAGATATGATAATCTCATAAATTCCTTGAGCTTCGCTCTCAGGGTTTATGGATTATCACACTCCTCGGGTGTGTGAAAAAATCCTCTCAACACTCACTTGCACAGGCATTATTCTCTATATATTGTATTATATTGTATTGTATTGTATTGTGTCCTAGTCAGCATTTATTCTGATTTGTGAACTCACCTGATTACCAAAAACCTTAATAAAGTAAATAAATATGGCAGCTGCCATCTTGACCCTCCCCTGACTGAGAGCAAGGCAAGAGGTTATAATAGACTGTTCCCCCAACCTTTACCTTAGGGACAGCCAGACCCAGGGACACTTGACCAGCAGCACTGCCTCAGGGGCAGTTGACCATAACACTAACCCAGGCAATGGTTCTGTTTCAACATGTCCACAGATGCAAACACCTCGGTGACTGGTGTAGCCTAGTGTTCAGGGCATAAGACTGCAAGTCAGTGGATCTGGGTTTGAATCCTGAGTCCCCTAATTTTTTTCTTTTCCTTAAAATTTCACCAGTGCATTGATACATGGCAGCATGGCGTTAGAATACTAAATATACGCACTGGAGAGAGTTTAAGTGTGGGACAGAACATGTACTGTGCACAGCCCTGTGATCCAGGATCAGTGCTTGCAATAAACGACCCCATGTCGGTGCTCAGGGAAACAAATCAGGTAGGAACATTTTTTTTCCAACTTACATTTTTTTGACAGTTCAGAGGCATTTTCCAAATTTCGTTACGTCACAATCCATAGGTATCACATTTGACAACCTGTGTATCAGTCCATGTATGATATTTTCAGCTTTAGTCCATTTATCAGTATAAAAAAACTGTTTTTGTTGCTAACCTATTGGTGGTTGTGAGTGTCTTCCTTGGTGTTTTCTGTTGTTTGTTAGCTTTGCAGTCTTTAACCAAAGCACTTCATTCTTTTTTTTCATTATCTGTTTATCTCCTGCCTTCGTCTGCCCCCTGTCTGACTGACCCCCCCCCAGCCCTGTCACCTGGCTCCCCTGGGACTTACCTTGTACCTGCATCCTCTACCACAGGACTTGTGGCGCAGAGCCTGCGGGGGGGGGGGTTGTTCTTCATCCTGCCTCCGGGAGTTCTGTTTCTCTGCCTGTTTTTTTTGCCCCTGATTACTCCAAGACCTTGGCCATACACAGCAGTGCATGCACATGGAGGCGCACATGTGCACTGGCACCAAGCACGTCCTGATCCACCCACCCAGCCTAATGCCAGCCTCTCCAGTGCTCCTATGCTACCAGCGAGCCTCCACTTGGTGGCAGTCTAGAGCTGGAGAGGCCGACCTCCCCAGTCTGGGAGAGGACAGCTGCCTGGGGGCCACTCTGTCCACTCCCAGACCCCCCCAGCCGACCCCCGGCAACCCGTGCTCTTCCTGAACATGGGCCATCGGTGTGGTGAGAAAAAGGTGCCCAGTGCCTCAGCCCTCTGTACCACTGGGCCAGCCAAAACACCTCATTCTAATAGTCCATAGCATGCATTAATTATAGAACTAGTTGTGCCCTTGTTATTTACATCTTGTCCCATTTTACAGCATGCATTATTTTTGCTATAGGCTACTGTTGTCTCCCTTTGACTATGTGGAGGTATTTGTTCCAATTCCATCATGTTTCTGCAGCATGCATTATATATTATATATATATATATATATATATATATATATATATATATATATATATATATATATATATATATATATATATATATATATATATATATATATATATATATATATATAATTTTTAACCAGAAAGAAAACTTCCTTGTCAGGGGTAGCCCAAGGCATGCATTATTTACTCTGTTACATGCTTGTAATTTGAACCCACTCTAATCGGATAAGGTACTTACCTCTGCTTCACCCCATCCACTCATACCTGCAGTAATGAATTATACACACATAAGTCATATTTAGTCGCATTTCTACGCCATCTGTGACTCCTCTGTTGATACATTACTCCTCTTCCTAAGTATAGGAACTTTCTTTTTTTTTATGTTTTTTTTAGCTTCTGATAACCAGGTAAGCACACTAGACACAAAATGACTATTTTCAGGTACAACCTGCGAGGTTACAAAGATAAAAATCAGTAAAACATGGATGCACAACAATGACAAGGATAAACTGAGAAAAATGAACATAATAACAAAGATAGTAAATACAACAAAAGGCAATGGTACAATTGCATGACGAAATGAGCATTTAGGATAAGTCATAATACAATGGAGTTTTTATATACAATGAAATTCATAAGTGCGTAAGCATAACAAAAAATATAGGACATCATCCATTACCCAGATATAAAGGTAAAAAAATGGAGACCAAGCAGGGGCATGGCACAACCGGGTACACTAGGGGCAGCAATAGACAGAGGCAGAGTTCAGGTGAGACCATAGAGATCTTTTAAAAGAGAGATGGGAAGTGGTACACCTGCTGAGCACTGGCAGTGTGTCTTGAGAACAAAATGTAGACTGGAACACTAGACAAAGGCATGGTCCATCCTGTAGCTTTGCATTATGGAGGTAAATTAAAATGGTGACTCTTATGAACAGGGATCCCAAATCTCAAATCTGCAGTGACTTCAGGATGAGGGGCCCTATGCTTGAATGGGCCCAAAACACTCTGGTAAGGGCGCATACTGGGCCACACAGTTGCACGCTGTGCACCCGGCCTCCACAAGATGCTCAGAACTGGGATACACAAACACTGGTCAGCCCGACTGTGCGGGCGCATAGATCCACATATGAGGCGGGACTCACTGGGGGCCTGGACATGTGCCAGACTGTGAGCTTCCAATTGAAATATCCATCTGGTGGCAAAGTGGATGCCTGCCCTGCAGGAGAAGGGAATTATGGGACATGGCAGCCCATGTACAGACCACCACGTTTTTTATGGTGGAACAACAATGTTCACTAATTTGCTGACTGTGCCCTGCAGCCATCATCCATTCCCCAGCCCTCTGTGGCACAGACGATGACTGGTGTTCATGGTTGCAAGGTGCTCACAATCCCTGTAGACACCAGTTGGAGCCATGGCACCCATAATGATAGCCCTCTGGCTGGAGTAAGAGTAAACCCCCATGACAACAATGGCCTGGTGGAGCATAACTGGCATTGTGCATGCTGTGCTCCATTGGCCCTCTGCAGGACTGCCCACTCCCCGCCCCTTTCCTTGACCAGCTATGCCGCTTCACAGAATCCTGAGCAGTGGTGCGTAGTAGGTGCATGCCATTTGTACATCTGTGAATGCCCGTTAAACACCCAGGATGTACATATCCATGCCCAATGTGCCATGTATTAGGGCACACAGGGACATGATTGACATTCGCGCATAGGTCCCATTGTCTCCTAAGACATCCTTATGATATATTCATTAATATGTGCCATTCTAGTTATTTATTCTTTTTTATGGCAGGAAGTCCATCGTCTCCCAGGTTGTGTACAGGAGTGCTGGGAACAACTGAGAAGCTGCGTGGAATATACTATTTTGGACGAATTATCTGTAACTAAACTCTCTCTCTTGCTTACATCTGAGAGAAGTTTTCCTCACTTTTAAAGTGGCAGAGCTTGGTATTTTAGTTTTTAATTCAGAAAGGGTTTTTAAACTGCTTATCTTCTGCATATTTGATTTTCCTTTGTGGCTAACTGGACTGATTACTAGAATTCTGTGTGAATCTGCATCAATATATTTTGCAACTTTTGGTGGGGCTCTGTGATTCAAAATAGCAAAGCTGCAGGTTGAAACTGGATGCCAAACATAGCCTGAGGTGGGGTAATTGTCTTCACAAGTCAGAGCTCAGCATCATAGCCATTTGTCTAGCTAGACCATTTGTCAGCATTATTCAATTACTATAAACTAGTGGTGTGCTCCTGTATGAGCCAGAAGTCCATCGTCTTCCAGGTTGTGTACAGGAGTGCTGGGAACAACTGAGAAGCTGCGTGGAATATACTATTTTGGATTTAATTATCTGTAACTAATCTCTCTCTTGATGTCTGGATTTTCTCTGTTTGATTAGCAGGGTACTTTCTCTGTCAAATTGTTGTGTAGGGCATCTTGCTGACAGGAAGGCACTCATCGCAGCGGTGGGTTAGATCTTTTAGTCGATTGTTTTGTGAGGACACAGTTTAGGCCCAACCCCTTCCCACCCCTCACCCCACCCACCCTGGAAATAATTCCTTTATACCTGAGGTTCTGACATCATTTCTCGAGTGCAAGGTGCATTTCACTGTCATATCCTCTAGCACACTGCACTGATAATATAAGCATACACGCTATATATATATATATATATATATATATATATATATATTTCTATATAATCAAATCACACGACGCACACATACAAATACAATAAAAAAAACTAGATAAACATGTGGGGAGTAGTAGTAATGGCTGTGGGGCAGCAGTCTTCCGGGAGTCTTTCTGGAGGCTGAGATGCTGCCCTATTTGCAGACAACTATCTGCCCTGAGGAGAGAAGTTGCCCGTCTTCAGGCCACACTGGACAGTAATGAAACCTTCCCAGGCCACACTGGACAGTAGAAAGGAACCTCCCCATCCAGGAGCACTAGAGCCACCACCACTACCTCAGAGGTTGCGAAGAAAGCACAGCAGTTGGACCACAGTGGGCTCAGGGAGGGTGGGAGGAGGGTGGAACAGAGGCACACCCAGTCAATTGTTCCACTCCACAATCCATACACCCTTCTGGGGGAGCATAGCTCCCCTATGGGTGTACCCGCAGAGAAGACTGATGATAACTGTCACAAGGGAGGCCCACAGAAAGGAGGCAGAGGACACCAAAGGGAAAGGAAGCAGCTCCTGGTGGGGGACTCAATTATTAGGGGTATAGAACTGGGGGGAGATGAGAAAAATGAGGTAAGGTGCCTGCCTGGTGCCATGGCTTGGAGGGACAGGAAGCGCATCCTCAGGATCACGAGAACAGCTGCAAGGGATTCCGAGCTGGACGTAATTGTCCACCTAGGGACAAATGACTTGGCTCATCATGAGATTAGAGCAGTGCAGGAGGACATTGCAGAGTTGAGGAGGGACCTAAAAGTAGCACACACAGTATCCTTCTCAGAGGTGCTGCCTGTCAAAAGCATGGGGATGCGAGGTAATTGGCACCATGCAGTTTAATGAATGGTTGAAAAATGGTGCAGAGCACAGGATTTGGCTTCATTGGGGACTGGGGTTCCACCTGGAGGACACCAGCCTATACTGGCAGGATGGTCTGCATCTGTCCAGGAAGGAACAAGTCTTTTGAGCAATCGGTTTAAATGCTTCATTGGCAAGCTTTTAAACTAGTCAAAGGAGAGCACTGACAAGCAGCAGGAAAATCCCAGCCTCTCCCTACAAAACAGGGTACTAAATGAGTAAAAAGACAGAGGTAGAACGGTCAGTGGGGATGCTGCACTGGAAGGTAAAGTCATCAAAAATGGAGAGCAATGAGTACTAATGCCCGTAGTCTGGGTAACAAGCTTCCTGAATTAGTGGCCTTGATGGAGGAAGAACATCTGGATATCGTGGCAGTCACAGAAACATGGTACACACAAAACCATGACTGGGACATAAACATACCAGGATACACTGTGTACAGGAGGGACAGGGAGGGTAAAAGAGGAGGAAGAGTAGTTCTTTACATAAGGGAAGGAATAAAAGCAACAGAACAAAAAGATACACAGGGAGGAGAAGAAGCACTGTGGGTAAATTTGGAGACAGGCAATGGCACCACAATACGCACAGAGGTTGTATACAGACCCCCTTCTCAGGAGGAGGAAATGGACAGGGAAATGATAGAAAGTATACTTAGAATGGCAGAAAAAGGGGAGATATTGCTGATGGGTGATCTGAATATGCCAGATGTTAACTGGAGTGCAGTTGCAGCTGCCACTTCGAAGAGTGGGGTTATTCTAGATGCCCTACAGGGGGCATGCCTTAGACAACTAGTACTGGAGCCCACTCGAGAGGAGCAATATTAGACTTGATTCTCTCAAATGGAGATGGTGAGAGGATTACAGATGTAGAAGTGGGTAGCCATCTGGGAACTAGCGACCATCGAACAGTATGGTTCACAATAAACACAGCAATAGAGTCAAGCCATACAAAGACTAAAGTACTGGACTTTAGGAGGCTGACTTTGCCAAAATGGGTGAGTGCCTAAGAGCACTAGCAAATGGGCAGGAAGGAGGGTGGAAGAACAATGGGAATAATAAAACTGCCATCACAGAGGTAACGAGCCTTTATGTGAAGCAAATAAACAAAACAAGACGATGTAAGAAACCACTATGGTTCTCAAAGGAAGTGGCAGTGAAGGCTCAAGAGAAAAGAAAGCATTCAGGAAGTACAAGGAATCGCAGAAGGAGCAGGACAGAGAACTGTATCAGTTAAAGCAAAAGGAGGCTGGGAAGGCAGTCAGAACAGCAAAGGCCCAAACCGAGGAGAAAAGATAGCCAACTCAGTTAAGAAGGGGATAAAACCTTTTATAGGTATATCAGGAGCAGAAGGAAGACCAAGGGAGGATAGTGAGGCTTAATAAAGGGAGGAAGGGTGGGCAGAGGAGACTGTGAAAAAGCAGAGATACTAAACAAATATTTTGCTCAGTATTTACAAAGGAAGAGGGAGGTACATAAAACAAACAGTAGTAACACTCTGGATACAGAAGTTGATACCGACCCATTTACAGAACAAAGGGTTCTGAAGAACTCTTAAAACTGAAGGTGGACAAAGCAATGGGGCCTGATGGGATTCATCCCAGAATTCTAAAAGAACTAAGGGTAGAACTAGTGACACCACTGACTACCCTTTTAACAAATCATGGGAGGATGGGGTGGTACCCGAGGACTGGAGGAGGGCAGATGTGATTCCCTTCACAAAAGTGGGAGCAAGGCAGAAGCAGGAAACTATAGACCTGTTAGTTTAACCTCAGTGATAGGGAAAATGATGGAATCACTTCAAAGGAAAGAATTGTTGAGTATCTAGAGGCCAGAGGGCACAGGACCCTAGGCAGCATGGATTCACAGCGGAAGGTCATGCCAGACGAATCTGATAGATTTCTTTGACTGGGTGACCAAAGTAGTAGATCAGGGAGGGGCTGTGGACATGGCCTACCTAGACTTTAGCAAGGCATTTGACACAGTCCCACACAAAAGATTAATATACAAGTTAGCCAGCCTGGGAGTGGGTCCCAAGATGACAGCCTGGGTAAAGAACTGGCTGGAGAATAGGACACAGAGAGTAATAGTAAATGGAGTCCACTCAGAAGAAAGGAGGGTTACTAGTGGGGTACCGCAGGGTTCAGTATTAGGACCGGTCCTCTTCAATGTCTTTATAAGTGACATTGCAGAAGGACTGGAAGGAAAAGTATGTCTCTTTGCAGATGACACTAAGATCTGCAACAGAGTTGATGCACAGGGTGGGTGGAAAGGATGAAGGGATTTGGCAAGGTTAGAGGAATGGTCAAATGTATGGCAGCTTAGATTCAATGCTAAGAAGTGCAAGGTAATGCACCTGGGAAACAAAAACCCAGGGGAAGAGTACACAATGGGGGGTGAGATACTAACAACAACAAAAATGGAAAGGGACCTGGGGGTAGTCATATCAGATGACCTAAAGGTGGGCAAGCAATGTGAGAGGGCAGCAAGGAGGGCTAGGGGATACTGGGATGCATAGGGAGAGGCATCACCAGTAGAAAACAGGAAGTTATTATCCCTCTGTACAGACAGCTGGTGAGACCCCATCTGGAGTACTGTGTGCAGTTCTGGAGACCCAATCTCCGCAAAGACATAGACAGGATGGAAGCTGTCCAGAGGAGGGCAACTAAAATGGTGCAGGGTCTGCACCGGAAGACATATGAAGAGAGACGAAAGGAGCTTAATATGTATAGCCTCGAGGAAAGGAGGGAGAGGGGGGACATGATAGAAACGTTCAAGTACCTCGAGGGAATCAACAAAGTCCAAGAGGGTAGCATCTTTCAAAAAAAGAGGTGTGCAAGAACAAGAGGGCACAATTTGAAGATAGAGGGGGGGCGGCTCAGAGGTAATTTAAGGAAGTATTTTTTTACAGAGAGGGTTGTGGATGCATGGAACGGCCTTCCGGAGGAGGTTGTGGAGTCAAAATCAGTGGTGGAATTCAAGCATGCATGGGATAGTCATAAGGCAGTTCTGGGGGGGTGGGGGTAGGAAGAAGTAGACTGCTGGTTAACTAGGATCTGCAGCTTATCCAGTAGGTAGGGAAATGGGCAGACTGGGTGGGCCAAGCGGTCCTTATCTGCCGTCAAATTCTATGTTTATGTTTCTATGAAGTTCACGAGCAGCATTAGAACTGGATTCCCAAGATCAAATGTGTACCTCGGTATTCCAACTGGTAGCAGGAGGCACTTGCCGCTCTGCCACCACACTTCTTAAAAAGTTACATTCTTAAAAATGAGACTTTTATTTATTCATTTCAGATTCCTGTCACACACCATTTTTCTATTTGTAGTAACACTTCCCCTTTTAGCATGAGTAAAAATGTTATCTTTTTAAAATGTATCCAATCCTTTGATTTTTTTCCCTGTTCTCCCATGATCCCCACCCAGGTGGCTCCTCTTTACCTACCTCCCTGCAGCTCCTATATTCCTACTGGGCACCATCCTCTGATATTGTCCCATTGACCTCCTTGTACTTAACAACCTCCATGGGGGCCCTCATCTGAGTGGAAATTATCCTGGTGGGGGAAATTGTCATTTGCTGATTTGGGTAGGGAATCGGAAGGTACTCCTACCCACTACATTCTTGCATGAAGTCTGCACTGGGCATGTGACCCCCCCCCCCCACCTAAATCAACCATGCCATTGTTTTTGATCCTGTTAATACCTCATTGTTAAGGCTCACATGAGAATATGACCGTCCTCCAGTCACCCACCCATCTTTATCTACTGTTTTTCCTCTGTGTCTTATATTTATTTAGCTACCGTTATACTGGCTGTCTATTGTTTCTCTGGGATTACCATGGAAATAAGATGCTGCCTCTCATTTCTCCATCCCAGTGGGCAAAATTTTAAATCAATCAATCAATCAATCAATCATAGGTAGACATGTATCAAGTCCCTGATACACATTAGTGACAAAAAGATGACTCTTGCCACTTTGACTGAACCATAGTTCATGCTCACTAAACATGATTACTTCTATTATATTTAAAGTCAATAGAATGATGTATGCAGAACTGCACTGTTTAGAAAAATTGACTGTGATTTTCAAAGCACTCTAACACAGACAGAAAAACATAGAAATTTGCCAGCAGAAAATGTACTGAGTGCAGCACTAAAAACTCAAAACTTGTGTTTCTACTAATCATTTGATGACTTACTTTTACTCTGTAAAACTGTCAGATGTTATTGTTTTATCTGTACTGTGCATTTTACGTGGTATACTGACCTTGGCATCCCTTGAGTATGTGCAGGCATTGCCCAAGAGTACTCCTAGCAAATCGATAAATCTGACTTTGAAACTGAGCGTGCCCCTCTGTGACATCCACATTTGTCTCCAGATTCCATGTGATGGCTGCTGCACCGATTTCATTTACAGATGGTTTACATAGATGGACACTGATGACAGGAAAAGGCCTGTCAGCCCATCCCATCTGCACACCCCACCTAACTACTCTGCACTGGCCCTAGTGGCCACCTCTCCCCTTTCGTTTGTGCTCCTCCTTTTTTTTTTTTTTTCATCATCTGTTTCTCCCTCAATCTGCCTGGGTGGGGCTCATCAGTCCCATCCCTGCCCCCTCCCACTCAGCAACCTGCCTCAACCTGGCTGGGTCCCTTGAGAGCCCCACAGATTGCACCCTGCAGCATGGCCAGATGGGTAAAGGCCATCGTCCCCCACCTGGAGACCCATATCCAGTGCCAGTGTCCTGGCCAAGCGGCATTGTGGAGTGGAGGGCTGGCTGGTGGGATGTCATGGAGCCCAGACAGACCTGATTTCCATTTTTCTCCCTTCCCAGACCCATGGTGACACAGAGGATGCACACATGTGGAGACGTGCATACGCTGTGGAACGTTTGGGTCCATCCACCCTCCAACCTCAGCTTGGCACTACCACCAGGTCTCCCCCTGTTGGCAGCCAATAGCCAAGATAACCCCACACCTCAGTCTGGGAAGGAGAGTTGCCAGGCAGCCTCTTGATCCTCTTTCAGTCCCCCCCCCGCCAACCCCTGATGAGCTCATCTTGTTACTGAACTTGAGTCGCTGGCATGGTGAGAGGTGATGCACTACTGTGCCTCAGCCCTCTATGGCACCATGCTGGCTATACTTCCTCCTTTTCTGACTAATGCCTTTGCTATCCCTGCTTGAAGCTGTTCACTAACTTGGCCTGTATTACTTCCAGCTTGTTTGCCCACTACTCTTTCTGTGAAAAAGTGCTCATGGACATCACTTTTAAATCCCCGCAAATTAAGTCAGTTTCCTCTCAAACCTGCGGTTGAATTCAAGGAAGAAGGTTCCTTGGCATCCACTCTGTTTATCCCATGCAGGGTAGCATGTCAATATAAGGGTATTAAATCACGACTACAAAACAACAAAGCAATATTAGTACAGGCACATAATAGGCGCAAATGGCACAGAACAGTGAGTGGCACATAGCGAACAGGGACACTAACAACTATGGTATTACAGCGAGCCGCACGTGCTGATACCCCACTATCAATGGCGGCATGGAGTTATAATCCTAAAGATAGGAGTACAGCCCTCAGGGAAGCGCTGGGATCAGAGCGCCCCACGTATGATACAAATCACAATACCTGGCAATGGGGAATAAATGTGGGCATGTAATGGGGTGCTCTGTTTACCTGTTCCAGCCTGAGTGGTATATTTTAGCTGTTTTGTGCTGCGCTATTATTGGGAGTCGCTCATAATGTGGTCGCTATTGTTGCTTCACTGTTTTGTCATTCACCAATTTTGCCTCATTATTTTGAGATGGAGCCCCATGCAGGTACTTGTGTGTTTTGATCATGTCACCCCTTTTCCCTGCTTTTCTCAAAGGTGCACATGTTCAAATCCTGTAGCCTCTCCTCGTACATCTTTTCCCCTAGTCTTTGGGCCACCTTGGTTGTCCTGAGCTGTACTGCATACACCTTGTTACAGTCTGTCCTCAGATGTGGACTCCAGTACCTTGTGTAGTAGTCTGGGTGTGGTCCCACCAGTAACCTGTACAGTAGGAGGATCACATTTAGATATTTATTTCTCCAGATTGAAGAGACCTACAGCTAGGCCCAATACCTCATTTGAAAAATCTTGTCATGGACTTTCAGAGTGTGAGGGACCTGACAGACTTGCCTCTCCCTTTAAATGAAGTAAAGAGAACTGTATGATCTTAGTGATCTTTAAAAGCTTTATAAAGTTGAAGAAGCAAAGTATACTACCAAGTGCATCTGTTTTGTGTTGCACCATTTACCCCACCCCCATTAGTACCGTTCCAGTACTGAAGCAGGAGTTGTTGCTATAGATTGAATAGACTGATCAAAAGGTTTGACAGACATAATTTACAAATGAAAGGAGGCCGACCTGGTGGCGCTGAGGGTTGAGGTGCTGGACACCACACCTTGCTCCATGCCGGCGACCCGGTTTTGGGAATGAGCCTGGGTCATTGGGGTCGGCAGTGGAGGACTACGATTGAGCATCCGATGACAGCTCTCCTAGTCCTGGGGAAAGGGATGGATGCACACCGTGCTCTGGTGGTCCCTGGGGACACCCAGAGGTACTGCAGATGCGCGGGTGCTGAGTTGGGAGGAGCACAGCAGACGTCTGCACGCTAGTGCACAGGCGTCATTGCATGTCTGTGCTCCGAACAGGGAAAAAAGAACATGGAAAAATGGCAGCACAAGTCCACGGCAGCTTGATGGCTGCAGCTTCACTGGCCGACGATGCCTGGAAGGTGTGTGCCTGTACTGGATCCTCACCAGGTGCAGAGGCTTAGGGGGGAGCCTCTCTCAATGGTGTAGCTACCTATGCCAGCTGGGGATGAGAGCTTTGGGGTTGGCAGTGGAGGAGTGGTGGCTGGATATGAGCAGGGCTGTGGCTGCAGGTGAGAAACTCTTACATGATGAAAAAAAAATGAAAGGAGGATTTGTTAAGATATAAACAACTACATAACACCTGCACTAAGGCCACCAGGGAAGCCAAATCAATTTACTTTGCCTACAGCCTGAAGACCAACCTTAAATAATTTGGTAGGTTTTGGGAGGTTATTCACTCCTTGCTCGACCCCCCCATGCAGTCTACCCCCTACATGCACAAACTAGGAAACTCATCTATCTCAGACCCTACTGAGGTTGCTAACACCTTTAACGATTACTTCACTTCCTTCTCTTCTTCCTCCTCCCATCCCTTCTCCCTCCCCCCTACCATGTCACTCCCCAAATGTCCTTCATCTTCTCACCTTCAACCCCAGCATCTTCTTCCTTCTCCCCATCCTCCACAGAGACCACCCTTGTTGCCTCACTCTCTTTTAGTTCCTCTAAGGTGCACAACCCTGATGGTCTGGATAGTAATCTCCATTTCTCTGTGCTAGCCATTGCTGACCCTCAGCCCTTCTCATACAGTCTTTCTTTCCAACTTGGATCTGATCCCCAGTCCTGGAAGCAGGCTAAAGTACACCCTCTCTTCAAAGGGGGTGACCTTTCTTCCCTAGGTAACTGCTGGTCTATCGCACATCTTCCTACCCTGGTTAAGATGCAGAAAAAACATGTTCTATCACAGCTACTGTATACACCTACAGTGACTCTTCTTTCTTCTCCCCTTTTCAGTCTGATACTGCCTGTTACTCTACTATTTCCTCCCTCTTGCAGTTTACAGACTTTGTGCTGAAAGGCAAGGACCAGAGCTTGTTCATTAAAAATGTTTTCATAGACTTCACAAAGGCCTTTGCTACAGTGGCGCAACCCGTTCACTTAGATAAGTTAGATGCTGTGGGTCTACCTGACCTGGCAGTCAAGTGGTTCTACTACTCACTTTCAGATCAACTCTAGCTAGTCCAAGTTAGTGATGCCCTATCCACCCCTCTGCCCATCAAGCCCTTCATCCCCCAGTGATCCATGTTTGGCCAAACCCTCTTCTCCATCTTCTTAAATGACCTCCTCTCCACCTGAGTCTCTTCCCACACACATGTATGCAGATGACACAGTTCTATTTGCTTCAGGTGTCTCGGTTCTGGAGTCCCCACTCCAGTGTGATGTGACTATGCCAATGCCCAGCATTGCATGCAATGTATAGGGCCTACGGGCAGACTGGATGGGTCTAGCAGTCCTTATCTGCGAACAATTTCTAAGCTTCTATGCTTCCATGCAAACCAGCTGTCAAAAATGCAAAGAAAACCCCCAAAATGAAAAAAAAAAACTGTCTCTTACATTCAGCACTAGGCAGATATTAGCAAGACTCCAACATAAATCTGACTTTTCAACTCTAGATGGCAACCTGCTTGAACAGGTACCCTATTTCATGTACTTAGGGGTGTGGCAGGATTAGAAACTGAGTTTTTCCATCCATATTGATGCCATGCACAAGAAACTTTGCCCTAAGCTTGGTGTGCTGTACCAAAACAAAGCATGCCTTCCTTTCCTTGTCTGCTGTGAGATCATCCTTAAGATGGTCTTTCCTGTGTTTGTTTCCTGTATTTGTGTTTCCTGTGTTTGTGTGTTATGCAGATATAATAACTGGTCAGCAATTTCTCTCAATGTACTGACCAGGTTGATATTTTCCATAACAACCGGCTGGTTGTTATGACATTCATGAGCCATGCCAGTCAAACTATGCTGCTGCCTCATTGGCCAACATTCTGTATGTGGGCAGGGCCAAACAGCCTCACAAACTGCTGGAGAAAAATTGCTGGCCTGTTATTATAAAAAATAAAAGATAGGGAGGGTGTTTCATATGAGAATTTAATGCACACCCTCGTTGTGGGATACTTTGATAAACCCCTCGGGCTTTGCCCTCGGGGTTTATGTAGCATCCCACAACTCGGGTGTGCCTTAACTTCTCATATCAAACCCTTCCCCATCCATTATTCTCTATATAGCATACAGTACAGTGCTGTCCAAAGTCTACCCTTGCTAGGCTTGACCCCATTTTTCCTTCCTTCTCCTGGTTTTCCCTTAGTGCTCCATCTCTCAGTCATCACTGCTCTCTAAATGCTAATCTCTCTTTCCTCGCTCTTGAAGCCCAGCATCTCTCACACACCGTTCCTCCTTCATGGCTGAATACTAGCTTGCCACAGTTCCCACTTGCCTCTCTTCTCTCTATAGCTCTGTCACATCTTGTCTGTACTCCCTCTGTTCATCTGCTGTTCATTCCTTTCCTATCCCTCTCAATAAATCTGTAGACGGCCAGTCTGCTTCCTCTGTCTGACCTCCTACACTTTGGAACAGGCTCTCTCACCATTGATCTCTCTTCCCTGCTCCACTCTCTCAAATCACTTGTACTGACAAACTTTACTAAAGAATGCACCTGCAGATAGACTTCTTCCTCCCGTTCATATTACAGCAACCCATATCCTATCCTTCATCCTCTTCTGTTTTACAAGTTGTACCCCTTTTTACTAATTAATTGTGTAGCTTACAACTGTGTGTATGCTGTAATCTGAATTGTAGGCGTCATTGATTCTGTACAAATGTCATGCCTGACATTGGCAGTACGATCCTTTAGCTGTCAATCTGGCTACTCCGTAACTAAAATACATGTACTGTTTTTACATTATTTTTGCCTTTCTCTGACATTCATTACTTGTACTGAGATTTTTTCGTACATGTTCACGCATCTAGTGTTGTCACTTTGTTGTTGCTGTTTCACTCCCTGTTACATTGCCTCTTCCAAACCACACCTGGAAACAAACCCAGCCTCAGTGTGCCTACCCCGGTCACCACATTTTAAATAAATAAAGTTGTTGTTACAGTAAGACGTAGAATTTGTCAGCAGATAAGGACCGACCAGCTCATCTAGTCTGCCTAAGTTTTCCTACCTACTGCATCTACTGTAGACCCTATTTGGTCTGTGACTTACCCTCTCTTCTCTATTGTTAGGCTTCCCTTATGTCTATCCCATGCATTTTTGAATTCTCCCACCATTTCCACCCCTACCACCTCTGTAGGGAGGCTGTTTCATGGATCCACCACCCTCTCCGTGAAGAAGTACTTCCTCATGTTACCCCTGAGTCTTACATCATGACCCCTTGTCCTTGTACCTCTTATTTTCTGAAAGATGCTACATTCTTGCACCTTATTTATACCCTGGAGGTATTCAAAAGTCTCTATCATATCCCCCTTCCCTTCCAGCAAGTACATATTGAGGTTCTTTAGTCTCTCCTCATATGACTTTTGGTGCAACCCTTGCACCATTTTAGTCTCTCTTCTTTGAACTGCCTCTACTGTGTCTGTGTTTTTCCAGAGATACAGCCTCCAGAACTGGACACAGTATTCCAGATGAAGTCTCACCTAAAATCTTTACAGTGGCATCTCTGCCTCTTTTTTCCTGTTAGTGATACCTCTCCCTATGCACCCTAGCACCCCACTGGCTCTCCCTACAGCTTTTTCACATTATCTGGTCACCTTTAGGTCATAAAAAATGATCAGCCCCCCAGGTCCCTTTCTTGTTTGGTGACCATCAGAACATCCCCCCTTCCCCGCACATGCACAGTATTTGAATTTTACTGGAGTGATTAGCAGCTTTGTTCATGAAATTACATAAGATATCTCTGTTGGTGATCCTATTCAAGTCAAGCAATGTAAAGTGTCTGCTCTTCCTGCTACACTGTACCTTTAAAAAAAATCTGTGCTTTTTCCCTTCACGTGTGACTAATTTGTCTCTTTGCTAAGGTAAGAATGGCAGCCAGCCTCCAACCCATTGCCTCTTGGAATCCCCTGGGTAGTTGAGCCGAAAGTCGGATCATACCCTACTGAAATCGGCCTGTTACATGGCTGCCTGTGAACGTGATATGATTTTTAAAGCAGAGCTATGTTTTTCTCACCAGAGAAGTGTTTGCATTAAAAGCCACACAATTGTGTGGATTTTTTTTTGCACTGCATTCATTTTCAGCACTAAGCACACAAATAAATGTGACCTTGTAAGTGCATGAAATATGGAGATTTCAAAGCAACACACACATATTTGATGTACAGTGTGTCATGAGGCTAAAGTGCCAGTTTTACAGGAAGCCTAGTTGCATATAATACTGTTTTTAGCTGCTACCCAAACTGATTTGTGCTGCTAATTCCTGTACCGTTGAGAAACAGAATATAAAACAGCATAAGCTGCTTGGGAGATCCAACTACTTGGCAGCCACATAAAGCCTAGAAAAATTACTTAATTAGCGTTGACAGCATTTCTTCAGCAGCAGTTAAGACAAGAAACAAGCGAGAGGGTCCTAGGAGCAGGGTTGCTTGAATTGTAGTCGAGGGGGGACAGAATTTATAAGCTGTTGGAACTTGGAAATAACCAAATATGGAGAAAGACAGAGAACAATACTGAACCTTTTCTAAGAGGCTGAGTGAGGAATAAACAGCTGTTGCCAGTGGATCCTGATTAACATGTGTTGTACTTTTCTCCTAGGGTCTATTCTGCCACACACGCACTTTGAAAGCCATAGGGTCTAGTGGTTAGAGCTTGGGAACCATGAGATCACAGGTTCAAATCCCGTTAGAACCATATACCCTGTGTGTGACCTTGGGAAAGTCACGGCTTTCCAGTCTTGTCAATTGTGGAAATGGCTAGAAGGACCCCCACATAGAACAAGATGTTTTATATCAGTTGGACTATCCCAAATAAACAAACTGTAAATTAAATGAAAAACATTCCACTGTAGGAGAATTTTATGATTGCTCTTCAGCCACTGCCTTTGAGTTTTCCCTCTCACAATTTTTTTTTTTTTTTGATTTATTCACCCAGGATAGCCCAGCTGATATCTGTAATATCTCGGCTTCAGTGTGGTCCTGCGTCTACCTAACTTTACAATTGAGTTGACTGAAGCAGTGAGAGGGTATGTCATCTGCTCAGAATCACACCGAAAATTAGTGGCTGTGGCAGGATTTGAACCTGGTCTGTTGGTACCCACACTTGTATTCTGCCTCCATTTAATTTTGTGGTAAGGGTAACTATGAAATGAACTAGTTTTACATGATTAGAATGTCTCTGAATGTATTTATATTTTATTTATAGATCAGTTACTGTACCTACATGATATAAACTAAAATGAAGTTTTAAGTACATTAGTTTTATTTCACAATTGACCCAAGATAGCCCAATGGAGAAGTAACATTTAATTTCAAGTGAGGTCCTATTTCCACCCAATTTTTCAATGGGGAGGGACCACAGCACTGGGAGTTAAAGTGCTGTACTCAGAGCCAAACAATAAGTGTGGTTATGCAAGGAATAAGGCATGACACAGGGGGGATTAAGTTATGTTGATAAATCGAGTGATGGGTTGGAGTCCCAAGCCCAAAGAGCAAGAGACGTCAACCATCACAAGGTACACTGACCTAGCAAAATCCTCCAATGAAATTGCTTTATTCCACTTATAAAATATTTAGTAATGCTAGTTTTTTATGCTGGCTCGCGCATGCGCAGCCAACATATTGCGGTAGTAACAGATTTGGAGTCTCT
Source organism: Neoceratodus forsteri (assembly GCA_016271365.2). Classification (NCBI taxonomy): domain Eukaryota; kingdom Metazoa; phylum Chordata; order Ceratodontiformes; family Ceratodontidae; genus Neoceratodus; species Neoceratodus forsteri. The sequence goes on along the minus strand of JADMNL010000023.1, from coordinate 428,661,985 downwards.
GTCCCTGTTGGGCTAATGCAGGGCACGCATCAGTAGGTGCGTCCCTCATTCCCCAATCAGCCTGCATGCCAGTTCCACACCATGCATACTTAATGTGGTGATCACATCAAATGAAACGTCTGCTGCAATGCGAGCAAAGCTCGTCATATGCAGCGGACCTCCTGATGTGCTTTCCCTGGTGGTGAAAAAAGATTAATATGGTGGTATACTGCCAACTTCGAGGGTGCCCAATCCCCCTGTCAACATGTCCTGCCCCAATGTATGTGCCGATGGCGTAGCCTCCCGTTGGCATAATGCACCCCATTTGTTATGTGCGAGGGGTGCCCAATCCCTAAGCTCTTGCTCCCCGGTTTCATTGTTTGCGCAAGAGGGTGCCCAATCCCCATCGGCTACAGCATCCCTCAAAAAACACTTGGTGGCACGCTGGGAGCCCACCCCAGCATGTCAAATCACCCTGAAAATAAAAACCACCCACGGGTTTTTTCATTTTAAATCCTGTGAAAAAGAAAATGGTCCCTCGCGTCTCCTGCCCCTCCCCAGCACCCGACCCACTGAGCACCCTGCCTCACACCCCCTTCACCCCATACTTACCTCTGGAGCCTGGTGCAATGATCTTCAGTGGGTTTTGGGACCCTCCTCATGAATTATGGCACTGTCATGGTTAATCGGCCCGAAGGTGATTTTGCAGTCACTATGCAGAATCACCTTTCAGGACCAATTAATGAAACAGTGCCAGTGTTCATGAGGTGGGCTCTCAAAAAGCCTATATTGCAAATTTAGTGGAATAAATCCCAAAAATGACTGTTTTACGAGCGTGCATTTTGCAGTTTCCACGCACGCTCGTAACTTCGTGAATTTGTAATATTTTCACTCCAGATTTTCAAAATTGCCATTTTTCCACACCTCCTTATGAACACTGCAGCTGTCATTTTACATATCCTGGCCGAATGTGTTTTCGCACATCCGGCGCAGAATAGTGCGGTTGCTGCGTGAAATCTGTTTTCAGGACAGTTTCAGGAAATGATGGTGAAACTGTTCATAAGCAGAAGTCCTAAAATGCCTATGTTGAAAATTTGATGACAAAATTCCATAAAATGACTGTGTTACAAGTGTGCTTTGCGCAGTTTCCACGCACCCTTGTAACTTCACAAATTTGCGCTGTTTTCATGCCACATTTTCAACACTGGCATTTTTTACATCTCCTTATGAACAGTACAGCTGTCATTTTTCACATTCTGCCCCTAAACGTGTTTTTGCACCTGTGGCGCACAGTGGTGTGGTCACTGTGCAAAATCAACATTTCGGACACATTAACAGAATCACACTGCCACTGTTCATGAGGGGAGGTTCCCGAAATGTCTATGTTAAAGATGTGGTTAAAAAAAATTCCCCAAATAATTGGGTTACTGACGTGTGTTGCACAGTTTCTATGCATGCTCATACCTTCCAGTTTTTCATATTTTCACTCCAGATTTTCAACGTTGCCATTTTTTTACATCTCCTCATGAACAATATAGTTGTCATTTTCCACATCCTGCCCAAAATGTGTTTTCATCCCTGTGTCGCCAAGTGGCATAGCCGCTGTGCAAAATCACCTTTCAGCTAACAAACTGATAGTGCCGCTTTTCAAAAGGTGGGCTCACAAAAAGCCCATGTTGAAAATTTGGAGTGAAAATACCAACACACGTCTACGGTGTTAGGATTTCCAACTGTAGCACCCCACCCTGTAGAGACTGACAGGCGTCAGGAGTGTGACTTGGGATCATCGGCTGTAATGCTCACGCCATTCCACCCCCACCCCCACCCTGCAACCAGTGACAGGCATCGTGGTGTGCCTTGCACTGTTCGACCACAGAGTTCACCTCATTCTCCTATAGTGCACCCACCTCAGTGTATTTCCTTATGGAATGGGGTAAGTATAATGCCCAAAGACCCCAAAGCACACCATGACACTTGTCAGTGTCTACAGGGTAGGGTGAGGTACAATGCCATGAGCATTATAGCTGACGACTCAAAGGCACACCCCAGTGCCTGTTGGTCCCTACAGGGTGGGGGTGGGGTTGACGTCACTTCAATACTTCACTGCATTCCTATTATGCGTCTTTAACTCTGGCACTACAATGCCAATGCCAGCAAGACAACCTTCGGCTTTGATAAATGCTTGTTTAGCAGTGTAGTGATGTTGTAATTTTGTGCTGTATCATTAAATTTGCCTTGAGGGCATTAGCATAATTACCATATGTGACAGCAGTTAGGTTGCAGCTGGTAAGCCACACTAGTTGGGTGCAGTTGCACTGCAAGGAGTCAGTTATTTTGTTGCTTTAAATATGTGATCTGTGAGGCTAAGTTGGAAGCTTGGGCTGTGCAACCTGTTCTTTCTATGTGATCTGAGTCAGACCTGGTTGCCTAGGCTGTTGATTAGATATCATGTGACCTCATTAAGATGTACTGCTGGGTAGCTGAGATTCAAACAGGGAGTTTGAGCTGTCCTTTGATTGTTTATGCATGCCTGATAGGGAAGTGGATATTTTTAGCATTTAAAGTAGTATATATGTAGATGTTTAGCTGATGGTTTAGTCATGTGTGTATGTATGCATGTTTCTGCTGTTTTGTAAAATCATAATTTTAAAATAAAATATTTTATGTTTTTATTAGGTGTTTAAAATGTTTTTTTTATGTAAACAGCACTGAGGCTTTTTGGCTTTGGATTTGTAGGTAGGAAGTACTCTATGTTTTTTCAAACCTGTTGCATGGATTTCCTTTACAGTTTGTGATTCTTGAGCATTGTTGCTGTGGTGGTGGTGGGTGGGGCATTTTTTTTTTAATTTGAATGATCTTTTTGATGTTGCTGTGTTTTGATTTGCACTGGTACCTTTTTGATCTTGGGGATATGTAAATAGCATATTGAGTTTTTTGACCCCAACTGGCTAAACTCTTGATTAATGCACCCCTATTATGTCTTCTTTTTTTTTTTTCGAACTTTCTATTTTTCCCTCCTACCTCCCACCATCTTGGACCTTTTGGGGGCACCTGGGAGTCATCCCACTGCCAGCCACCCTATCTACAACCTACCTTGTGCCCCATGGAGCTGCGGCTATCCGCCTGGGTGGGGAACGAGGTGGGGCCCGTACACCCCATACACATCTGGTAGCATTGGGCAAGGCGGCCTAGGTAGGTGGTGGCACATCGAGGACACGCTCCTGGTACCCCATCTTCCCAGAGATGGAAAGCTTTTTCCTCCAGTGTTTCTCCCTTGCGTGGTGTGCGCCCTTGACATCAAGGCGCTATGTACCGACGTCCACCACGTGTCTCAGCCAGCCCCTCCTGCAAGCAGGGATTGCTGTACCCTGAGCCTCCAGGTCAGGCAAGCAGCGGGCCTTGGCCTTGGCCCCTCCCTCCCCGGAAGGTGAGCAGTCATGGGACGCTCAAGCCTTCTCCCGGCTGGCTCTCCAGCGACCTGAGTCCACTCCTGACGCGGGTCGCCGCATCATGAGTGGAAATCCAACAACTGCGCTGATGGGCCGGCTCCCTATTATGTCTTCTGAGCAGAAATATATGCTAGGTTATCACAGTACCATGTGATGATGTCCTGACCAATTACGAGTCTGAACTAATCAGACACCATTCAATAAATGACCTTAGTATTCAGAATACTGATTATTCATACTAGCATGGGCTAGGTCCTGAGCTCTCCTAGGGTCTCGGGACCTCAAAGGCAGACTTGATGGACCTTTGGTCTCCTTCTGCTGTCACCTTTCTATGTTTCTACATTTCTATTCTAAATATGCTTTCTGAATGCTGTGTTTATGGGAATAGAAATATATATTTCAGTTAGTAATCTACTTTGACATGTAACTCTGTGTTCTGAATCAGCTTGATTTTGGATACGCTCAGTACACAGTTTTGTTAATTACTAGAGGCCTTCCTATAGTGTTTTTTTTTTTCCGAATACTAAACTTGCTGTGTTTACATGTCCCATTATTCCACTAGTTTTTGAAATAATACTGGACTATCCCAGCTGTGTTATTCAGAATATTATTTTTTGGAATAATGCCGCCATATTCAGAATACTGTTGTTTACATGTCTGGAACGCTTATTCGGAATACTGAGCATTGCTGGCCATGTAAACATATTAGCTGTTGTGGGATTGCCACCTGTGAGTTCCTGTTTCACAGATCAGCACGCTAATGACTATATCACACAGCTTGCGTACTCAAATGCTGTAAGGTGACTGAGTTTTGACAGAGATAGGGTCTCTTTAATCTTTCCTCTAGAAGGTCAGGCCTTATCCACTGTTCTCAGGGCCTCCTAGTCTGGATAACTAATTATGAAAATGCTATCCTGATAGCCTGATGTAATGTCTGGCATTGATTCTGTCCAGCAACTGAGCTGGCAGGAGGCAGTTGCTCTCAGCAGGACAGGCCTTTGTGTGCTTCAGGGATCACAGCTGCAGTACAAGGACAACTGTGACTGAAGGGAATAAGTGACATGACCAAAGGGGCTCCGTCCTTTAACTGTCTAAATTATGGACTTCAAAAAATGTGTTGTTTACAATATCTGCATCAACTTGTGCCTCCCTTAGGGTGGATGCCAATAATCACATTTTGATTTGATTGGCTATCTCTAGCTCTGTTCGTATTGAAGCATTTCTTTTTCCAGTAGCCACTTTATCAGAAGTCAGGATGTCCAAAATGAAATGAAATGCATTGATTTAGTTTTGTTGGCAAGGTAAATGCACTAGACAAGATTCCGATATCCCCAAACAATTTGATTTCTTAAAAAAAAAAAAATTCTTTCCAATTTTATTATTTAAAAAAAAAAAATCATTCTTTTTCAAATTATCCCACTAGCCACATACTGTAATTTATGATAGGTAAATAGAAATTCTGCTAGAGATCAGCCACTGTTTTGGGGGCCACCGAATGATGATAAAACAATAGTGTTTAGCTAGCTCTGTGAGCCCAGTCTGTGAGGCAGTGTAGCCTAGTGGGTTAGCGTGCAGAGCTATGAATCTAAGGACCCAGGTTTGAATCCCACCACTACCACTTATTGTGTGTGATACCGAGCAAGTTACATAACCACTCTATGTTCCACATTCTCTGAGTCTCTCACTCTGTTCTTAGCCTTTCTGAACTTCGCTCTATCTCACTTGCCCTCTCTGTGCTCATCTAATAACTAATGCAGCAGTTCACGACATGTCTTTATAAATTGGACTGGATTATAGACACTAATGTGTAGCAGGAGGGATGGACAAAATGGGACCCAAGTCCATCCTGCAGCACGATACTACATTACTACTGTGTATCACCTCCCCATCTAGCCTTAAAGAGCCAGGGCTAACCTAGCTTAAAGCAGAAGTATTTGTTAGTCTGTAAAAAATGTCATAATATTGGGGCCTATGCATGAACTAGAGCAGCAATTGTGTGACACACAACACACACGCATAATGGTATATATCTATATACCATGCACGCCACAGTTGAGCAGCATGCACGTAGGGTGTGCAGCAGCACATGAAGTCACATGTATAATTATGTGTCGGCAACACTACATGCATGTCTGAGGGCATGGCTGCATACCTGCATGCATGCAGCGTGCAGGCATGCTGTGCACTAAGTCACCCTAGCATGTGGAGCAGCATGTGCAGCATTATGCCCTGTGGAGGGCTGCTGTAAACTGCAGAGGCACAGGACAGCACACATGCTGCAGCATGGAATGCCATTGTGCATGGTCCCACAGGCACAGGACCAGCTAGACCCCCATTACCAATGGCCCACAGCACCACACAGGGGTGAAATAGGCAAGTGGTCACAGTGTCCCCTCTCCGGGGCCCACAGACCCAGATGGCAGCAATGCATTACCATCCGGAATAACGATAACAACAGTGGGTATACAAAAATATCTTTAATATGAAACAGTTCTGTAGAGACACAACTGGCACAAATGGGCCATCCAGGAGAATGCTACTTCTATGGGGACTGAACCATCAACAGATGTTCACACCAGCTGGAGACCCAGAAAACAGGGTGGCACTGGCCTGTGCCACCACCATCACCCGACAGTTAATGCTTCTCATCCTGGGAGTCCTTGCTCAACTCCTTCAATGTAGTGAGAATGTATCAGTGAAGCATGAAGACCAGCCTTTAGAGAGGGTTACGATACCCCTGTAAAACAAGACAAAAGAGCAGACAGCCATAAGTCGTCTGTAGCTGCAGGGCCTCTGCAGTACACAGCTGACATACGCATTCCCCCTTAACACCAGCAGTACACACCTTGGAGAGCTCCTTGTTGGCCTACCGCTCCCCCACCATTATCCCTATAGTGGATGTCATGTGATCCTATCCTCTGTAAGAAAATGTAGGGGAGAAACAGCGGCACATGCCTCCACCTGGCCATGCCACCAACACAGCACTGTCAGGCTGCTGCACATTCTGGAGCACAATCTGCTCTGGACAGCCATGGTAGTCCTGCTGAGATGGAGAAAGGGGAACAAATCACAGGCACGGCACCATACCCAACAGACATGCATACACAGGGCCCCCAGTTGGTTAGGTTTACAATGTATGCGAACTGAACTAGTGGTCCATTGAGCTGTGTTCAGTTACTAGGATGTCCTGGTTGGACTAAGGAACAATATCAACATGACACGGCATGCACCATGATAGAGGGGTAATCAGCAATGATACTGGAATACGACATAGTGGAATCAAATATAAATTGTGTAAACATGGACATTAACATTGTATACAGGTATACCAGATGGATGTATACTTAGTTCTACAGGCTCCATGACCTGCCATAGCTCCCCCCCCCCATGCGTGGAATCCTGACAGGATATGGAGGACACCCTCCACAGCTTGAGGGGGTATACCCCCATGCATCCAACCTCTGGCAGTGTTGCAGACCTTAGTTGTGAAATAGCTGCCTCTGCCATTTCTTCTGTCCAGTGACCCTCTGTTGACAGACTATGCCATGTCACCCTGCTGTTGTGCTGGGTCACTGCCCATTGAAATGTGGCCCTATCAGCAATGGATGCCTGAGCAGCACAGACAGTACTTATAGGGGTTTACAGGGGGTTTGGACACTACACACCATGGGGCATCCGCAAGAGGGCCCGCAGGATGTTCCCAGGCCTACTTCTAAATGTCCTCCTGATAGAGGGCAAGAGAGAACAACGTGCTCGGAGGGCCTGCCTAAGACCACGTATATGCAGACCATGCCTGGAGGCCAGACAACTGTGGGACACACACTACCTTGAAAGATTCCACATGGACCATGCCATGATCGCAGGGCTGTGTGGTATAGTCTGTGGACATGTGGCACCACAAACACAGAGGTAATGGGCAATGTCTGTGGAGATAATGGTGCCATATGTGCTGTCATACTATGTACAGGGTCCTTCCAGAGGGTTGCTGGGGATGTCACTGGTGTCAGCCAGTTATCTGTGCCCAGGGCCTTGCACCAGGTCGTAGACACCCTGCTACTGCATTCCCCACTGCACAGAGTGACATACCAATAAGGAGGCATTCCATATCATGTATAACATGCCCAGTGTACTTGGGGCAATAGATTGTACACATGTGGCAATCCTGGCACCGACCATGGACAAGGAAGCATACAGAAACCACAAGGGGTTCCACAGCATATTGTCAGATAGGATGTGATGCAGGCGGTATCATCACCATCATATGTGCCAGGTCCATTGGGTCTTGTCATGAATCATACATCTTCAATGGTTCCAGGCTGTGTTTCCTCTTTGCAGCATGTGTGGGTGCCAATTGATGACTGATAGGTGAGTGTAGATACACAGCAGGTCAAACAGCAAAAACAGCAGCACCCACAGTACCGAACAAAAACTCACGAGACTTCAGAACTCTGCTGGTATAGTCCTTTATATAAAGTGCAGGAGTGCAATTACTGGCCCATGTGGCTATAACAAACAAACAAACTGACATTTCTCATAGCGTGCTCTGAAGAAGCCTAGCAGTACACTAGGAGAAACGTCAGTTTGTTTGTTTGTTATTGCCACATGTGCCAGTAATTGCACTTTTGTGCTTTATATAAAGGACTATGCCAGCAGGAAGTCTTGTGAGTTTTTGTCCGGTACTGTGGGTGCTGCTGTTTCTGCTGTTTGATTTTGAACTTTCCAAGAAGCACCACAGTGCTATGCCCTGCTGCTCAGTGTGTTTCCTGTGTGTACACACAGCAGGTGCAACATGGATGCATTGCTGCATGATGTTAAAATGGCTGTTTTTTACCCACTGCATAGCTGACAGTGGATAACCACTGTGACCATACCTGATGACTCCATTTCGGGTGGCGACTGGAGCAGAGAAGAAGGCAGACAATGTGACTCACAGGAAGACCCGTTCCATGATCGAGAGGACTTTAGGGCTTCTGAAGATGAGGTTCTGGTGCCTGGATCACACAGGTGGCACAATGATGCTTGACCCTGTGATAGCATGCAGAGTCTTCACTGCGTGCGCCATGTTGCATAACGTGGCTGTGCACAAAAGGCTATCTATGCCACGTGACAGACAGGGCGTTATCTCATCAGGCACTGTGAGGGTGTCTGTAAGTGCTGTGGTAGTTAGACACTGTATGGCCGGGTGGCACATCATGCATTTGGGCAGGGTGCATTCCATAGATGAGGACACCATTGCTGCACTGTGATGAGTTTATTCCAACCTAAGTGCCTTTCCTGGGAGGGGGATGCCTATGTGACTATGCCCATGGCTGTAGTGTATGGCCATATGTAGCCATGTTTGGGGGGTTGTGGCTGTGTACAGGGGTTATGTGACAGTGGTATAAGATTTTTTTTGCGGCTGTGTATGGGGGTTGTTGCTGTGTACAGGGTATTCTGTGGCTGTGTATAGAGGTCTGTGAAGGCATACAGTATGTTTTGGACATTCATTCTGTGGTAGTGGTGTGGTGCTTCTGACATGGCTTGCTTCCCACTACCCTGTTGCCTTCCTAGCCATGTTGATAACCATGTGTCCAAATGCTTTGTCTTGGTTGTCACCTTGCCTCCCCCATGTGGCCACCTATCAAGCTGCGTGTACAGAACTTACTGTGGTTGGTTCTCCCCCAGGACCCCTAGAATGCATGGACTGGTGGGTGCTGGCAGGCTGGTGGCAACCAGGTGTGCCATGGGGCCGGGGGGGCTGGCAGGTGCTGGCTAAACAGGGGCATCCGGCTGTACCATGGGCAGACTAGGTTGGCCAAAGGTGCAATTGGGCAGACTAGGTGGGACAAAGGCCCTTATCTGCTGTCGATATCTATATATCTATATATCTATGGGACAGAAGGAGCGAGTGTGATGGGCATGGATATCAGGTAGTCAGTCACTGCAGTAGGACACTGATGGGATCAATGTCTTGGCACGCCCCCCTCACTTTAACAGTAGGTCCTTCAGGGCCTCTGTGTTCTGCTGTTGTGCCTGTAGGTGATCCCATTCCAGCTGGCACACCTCTGGGTAGTGGGTATGTAGTAGGTCACATGTGGCCACTCTGTTTGGTCAGATGGGCAGCATCCCCACTGTTGTATGGCCATTGTGCAGTGCTCCATGGCACCCCTGTATCACCTAGACTTTTGCATCTGCTGGCATTGTGTACACAGGGGCCATACACATGTGATGTGTTGTGGTACTCACAGGGTGGCCAACCATGTTGGGAAAGTGTGGGTGGTGCAAGGCTGGGGTGGAGGTGGGATGGCTATCTGTGGTTGCTGTGTCCATGTCATGCACATCCACCTGTGACTCCACCACTGTCTCTGTGTATGTTTCCTTGGGTGAGGACACCTTATCCACCATGACCACTGTCTCCTGTGTTGTACCTGAGGGTGAGAGAAAGGGGTGCTGTTACATGCAGCTCCACCACTATGGGGTTTCTTTGTGTACTTCTGGACACAGTGGGGTACACATACTTGCCCCTTTCTCCTGTTCCTAGTCATTTGTGCATGTCTCAGGATGCATGCTGTCCTCCACAGTGGGTGCAGCTTCTACTTGGGAGCTAGGCACTGCCTCAGGCTCTGCAGGGTGGAACACAGGGTGATTGGCATTCCCGTGGCATCCAGGACTTCCTGGCCTTTGACCCTACAATGTACTACATACCTGGCACTATCTCCATGCCCTCCTTCTGCCAGTGCGGGGCGACATCAGTGAGGCTGTCAGCCACCACCCTCTCAACAGGGGTGAGGCCGAGCCTCTGTGTGGGCAGGACCGCCCATGTCTAGCTGTGCCCATTTGACAGCTGCCAGCTGCTAGCTTCCACTTGACAGAGGACTGTAGGTCATGCCATTTGTGCTTAATGGGTGACAGTGTCCGTCTCTCTGGACCAGCTGCATTTACACACAAACAAACAAACAAACAAAAAAAAACATATGATGAAATGTTTTTTCGGTAGCAAATTCTGCTACTTTAAAGTGGACCCATTGAGGGACAATTACAATGCATGACTTTTCTCTCTGCACTACGATAAATGTACCATGGTATATATGTTCAGTAATACACAGTAAGAATGCTTACCCCAGTGCTTTCTAAACCATGTCACTCACTGTTTGGCATGTTGAAAAAGATATAATTAATAGTTCAGAATGTGAATTATATCTTTTCTCAGCTAAGGAGACCTTACCTACTAAGGACATAGACAGGCTAGAGAAGGTTCAGAGGAGGGCAACAAATATGGTACAGGGGTTACATCACCAGTCCTATGAGGACAGGCTGAAGGACTTGAATATGTACTCCCTGGAGGACAGGAGGGAGAGAGGGGATATGATAGAAACATATAAATACCTTACAGGGAGGAACAGGGTGCAGGAATACACTATTTTCCAGTGAAAAATATGTTCCAGGACTAGAGGGCATGGGATGAAGTTGGAGGGAGGGCAATTCAGAAGAAATGTGAGGAAGAATTTCTTCACACAAAGGGTGGTGGACAAGTGGAACACCCTGCCAGAGGAAGTGGTGGGGGCTGAACCAATCACAGGATTTACGAATGCATGGGATAGACACAAGGAAAATCTGGAGGTCAGGAGTAAGGGGCAACAGTCTTCTAGAAAAACATAAAGGGAACTTACAAGCTCAAATGAGCAGACTGGGTGGGCCATAGGCCCTTATCTGCCGACATTGTCTATGTATCTGTGCCATAATCAGTGTCATTCTCCAACCATTCCAACCAATCAGAGTGATGGATTGGAGTGTGAGCTGATTTACCCTCCATAACGCAGCTGTAGTAAACCAGAGGTCATGAATGGTTTTAAAAATGGTGGCTTAAAAGTAAAAAGCAGTACACAAGGCATTACCTAATTTAAGACCAGAAATAAAAAAAAAATAAGTATGGGAAAAATGCTTACAGTAATATTTTATGCAATTGAAAAAAAAAACATAACTTTTAAGAACAAGCTGGTTCTCCATCCTTCGTTAGTGTGGTAACATCATTAGGGCAATTGAGCTTTGCTCTCGTACCAGTGATGTCACCACACTAACTGGGTGTGAAGTGCCAACTAGTTCTTAACACTTAGGGGTTAGTATTCTATATGTGGTGTTACGTATGGAAATCTGTACTTCCAGATACCTTTGTAGCACAGTAGAGCTGTCAGAATTCTGGCATACCACAGTAGCTACATCACTTCTGTGGTACAACATATCAAGTACAACAGCATGCCAAACATAATGTAGCACCAGCCTTGTCATGTTATATCCCCCCCCCATCCACACACCCACGCACAAGCACACACACAGATGTGCATACCCATGATGCCGGGTTTGAGGCTTGTAACTGTGCATGTGCTCATAGAAACCACACAAACTGGAAAGCATATACCTTCTTGTATAGTAGCATTTATGCATCCCACACTACACACAGAATAGTGTAGGGACAACCATACACAAAAAGGCTGTTTCCATCGAGGGGTTGAGATTGAGATGACATCATAGGGACCTCGAGAGCAAACCTCTAAAGCTCCCACTGTCATCTCAACCCGAGATGGAAACACAGCCTTTTTTGTGTATGGCTGTTCATGTACTGTTTTATATATATTTATATAGTACATGGTTCAAAAAAGTGGAGCAGCTGCTAGCCTTGTCCCCCTCCCAGCTCCCCATAAGCCGGCCCACCCACTTGCTCATTTGCCTCTTGCCCACTTATTTGTCTCTCCCCCCGCTCGCTCATTTGTCTCTCCCCTGATCACTCGTTTGTTTCCCCTACCCTCCCACTCATTAATCTGTCCTGTGCCCACTCATTCAGTCAGTCCACACATTTTGCTAAATTGTTCTTTACCCCCCAAATGGCTGGGCTTTTTTTTTTTTCCAGTTTTCTTCAGCACTTCCATATCACACACCAAAAAAGCTACCAACGTTCTGAGGCCTAAAACTGGAACGGTCCATCCTGACCATGCTCCCCCCCCCCCACCATATCATTCCCACAGGCACTGCTGCAGACAACACTGCACACAATTAAATTTTGCTGCTTGCTCTGGCCGTGCTGCCCCACAGTAACACCAGCAGCAAGCATTCAGATTAAAACAATATATCATTCTGCTGCAGCAAGTTCCAAATCACGATGCACAGAAAGTTCATTAGAAGCAAACCTGCATTAAATTGTAATCAGACATTCAAACTGCATGTATTGCTCCTCCTGACAGTCCTATCCAACCATACCTCTCAACCTCCTGCCTCATAAATCAGGGACAAGGCTTAAAAAAATCAGGGACAAAGGACCAAAATCAGGGACACTTCTTCAAAATTGGAGATATCCACTCAGGAAGCTGGTAGAATAAAGGGCTTAGTGTAAAACACATTTTCTAAATAAGAACAAGTCTGTAACTTTAATGTTTGACATTAGTTTGTGCTTATAACCCCCACTGTTTGGTCACGAAAACACAATTTTTAGGAGGGACAGAGTAAAATTTTGAGGCAAAATCAGGGACGTCCCTGAAAATCAGGGACACTTGAGAGGTATGTATCCAACTCGTTTACACTAATCTCATTCGCTGAGCAAATTTCACTTCAGTGACTCCCACCACTACACCAGATTGTTTTCACACACTTCCCTACATCAGGTTCAGATACCTTGGTTCACTGCTGCCGGTCTCTTCTCTGTCTGGAGTCCCTCTCAGTTGCTGGCAGGCAGATGTCCACATGTGTTTGTTTGCACTACTACTCAGTCTAATCTAACAGGAAGGAACATGCTTTACTGCACTCCCAGTGACATGCTTGCAGTGCAACACAGGCACAGGGATTGAAGTTGCAAACTGCTGTCCAGCCTGAGCAGTGCCACAGTAGTGCTGAAATAACTGTCATTCATGGATTAGCAGCCAGCAAAAGTAAAAGGGACACAACTGGGACAAGTAAGCAAAAACCAGGACAAAAGTGACATTTTGCAAAACTTGTGGTGACACTGGGACATGCTGCCTAAAATAGGGACTGTCCTGGGAAAACAGGGACTGTTGGAAGCTTTACTGTTGCCAGACCACTCCACTGAGATGCTCTCACACTACTTAAAAAAAACAAAACATTTGGGCATTAACAGAGATCAGTAGGTGGTAGGAGGTGCTGTCATTTTAACTTTTTGCACCTCAGAAGGATCTCCATAAACCTAATGCAGAATGTGGGTGGTTCAAAGGTCAGGACAGGATGTTGTAGTAACATTGTGTCATCACAAATATACTACACCAACTTTTCCTGCTCTTTGAACTGTCCTACAACAGCTTTTAGAAAGCCACCGAATTCCATAGACAATAAGTCCTTACCATATACTATATATCATTCTTCTTTCATCTCAACATACAACGTACTTCATCTCTTTCATACACTCACTACAACATTAAAAAAGAGGAGTTCAAATGTACAATATACAATCTCAGGCAGCTGAAGTAACAGTTCAGTAACAGTAACTGCCCATCGTTATGGGAGTCACTTTGTAGTAAGAAGAAATTGTCAGAAGTTGGGTAGTAGTTTTTATAAATGTCTGATCCCTCCCAAATGTTGTGCCCTATTCACAAAGGTACGGATGGCCTACGCACAGCGTATTTGTGGTGCGTAGCCACCCTGCAGCCATCGTGCCTTGTGCAGGATGCACAATGGAGCTGCAGAGCCCATATGAATTTGCTTCCAGACCTGCCCGTAAATGTCCATGCGGGGCTGGTCCAGTGGGGCCAGTCCAGGGGGCATGGCCACAACTCCATGTCATTCACTATGTTGTGGAGTGCAGTACATAGGGGAATGACAGCTACGCTTTCTGAATGCAGCCATAATTGGTATTTGTGCCCGCCCCCAGAATGCTGCAGCTGGCTATGGTGGGGATGGCAGAGCATGGTGGACCCCCCTTATGCCACCCCAGCCCTTGGTTACTGCATGGAGGGCCATGGGTGGCCATTGGTTGTAGTCAGTGACTGCATTTACCATTGGCGGCTTTCATGCCTTTTTTGATTATGAATGTGGTCATTCAAAGCAGCCATGCAACAATAAAATGTTATTCCAAAAAAGCTATTTTCAGCTACAGTTACTGAAAATATTAGCATACCTGCCAAATGCAGTTGCCTAGATACCTCCTTTGCTGCGCACCCTGAGCCTTTTTTTTTTTTTTTTTTAATCCTAACCCTTGCCAGGTCTACAATGCTATTTCTATGCAAATTGTAGTGGCCATCTTTTTTTTCTTGAGAAAAAAAAGACAATAAAACATATACTCAAATGTTGGTGGAATTAGAATATTGTATCACAAATAAAACTGGAAGATGCCTGGAATCTTTTATAGTGAAAAAAAGGTATGGCCAAATTCTTTGCCCAATTTCATTACACTGCTGCTTTAAGGAAGACTCGTGTTACATTTTTGTGTGCATGTCTCAGCTATGGTGTAGCTTGCATACTGACACGATCTTTGACTTTGATTAACTACTGGTCATGCTTGGACTGAAATAGAGTAGAGAATTTATCTTTATGTAGTACAGTTCATGTACTGGATCCTTGAGTACTTTACAAGCAATTTATTACCACACAAAAGCATAGCCGATATGCTACATTTAATTTCCAGTGGGATCCTGCTTCTGTTAAGGACAGCCTGATGCCTGTCAGTACTATTGGTCCTTTGATCTAACTTCTTATCAGGTCTGGTACTCGATGACATCAGTTGAGCGGAAGCCTAGCATGAATCTTTCCATGTAGTGCTTCCAGTCAACTGATGTCAGCAGGTCCCGGAACTGATAAGTAGATAACAAATTATTACTGTGAGGAAAAAAGCAGCACAATCAAGGGACCTGAAATAAGAAAAAAAAAGAACTGTTACAAAAATATACACATGAAGTAATACATGTTTCTTTCAATCTTTTGGGGAATATTTTCAATGTGTCCTAAACAGCTTTTTGCTTTCATGGCTAAATGTCAGTGTTCCTAGCTAGTAAGATTATTGGTTCAAGTTCCGCTCATTCTAATGTCATATTGTAACCTTGGGCAAATGGCTTTATCTTCTGGTGCCTCTGTCTGCCTACACAGCATTAAACATGAAGAGCTAAGCACAGGCTAATGAGATTACAGATCTAGGAATAAACCTTTTATAGGATTGATTCAAACTGATCATATGGAAAATGTGGTTGGTGACCTGACTACTCTATTACCTTGACATCATTCTGATGCAAGAGATTTTTTCAAAGAACCTGCACCATACGATACAGAACAATTCTTATCAGTAATTACAATGAAATCAAGCAAATTAGGGTCAAGAGACAGTACAATAAATGAGATGATAAATAGGGATAAATAAAAATAAATAATTATAAAGGCAGCCATCCACAGATTGTTACAGGGAAAACTAGCTGGTGGAGACTACAGAGAAGAGTTTGTTTTTTTAATAGGATTTTGCAATTCATACTTCCCAGGGATGGTTGTTTCAAGAGGTGGCGCATTGGAGAAGTTAAAAACTGCCCCGATACTGGAGAAATTTGTGGCAGACACAATGAAGAGGGCTAAGAGGGCACTTCTGGTTGGGTATCAAAGTTGAAAAGGGAAGCAGGGGAGACAAACGTGAGATGTAAGAATTTGTGAAGAAAACAACAATTGTAAAACAGAAACAGAAAAAATAGACTGTCGTCCAAAAAAGACCCAGTGGTCCATCTAGTCTGTCCATTCCCTACCTATCTGACTTAGAGCCAGGCTAGATTTAAAGATATGATAGCCATAGTGACTGCTTGTCATTCCTATCCCTAGGTATTCCTTCTCCTCCTCTGCCTGTGGGTTCCAGTATTCCCTTATATCTGTCCCACCCAAGATAAAACTCAACTGCAGCCTTGGCTTCAACCACCAATTGCTGGGCAGTTTATTCCATTTGTTCGGCACCAGCTCTGTGAAAAAATAACTTTCTCACGCCCCTCCTGAATCCCCTCAAACACCAGCCTCCATCAGTGCCCTCCAGTCACTGTGCCCTCATTCTCATGAACAAGTCCTTAGAGTTTACCCAGTTTATTCCTTGAACAACTCTATACCTCACAATTATATCCCCTCTGTTATCCCTTCTGACCACCAATGTGTACATATTATGGTCTGCCATCCATTCCTCGTATTACCTCCCTTATTGCCCTAGATTTTTTTTGTGGTTCTCTATTTTGTGGTCTTCATACAGTTCCTATCAATCCTGAGATGTGGACTCCAGAGCTTTGTGCAGTACTCCTGGTGTGGCCATATCAGAGACCTGTACAGGGCCAGCGTCACCTCCTTTCTCCTATTACCAAATTCCCTTCTTATACTGTACAGAACATACCAGCATCCTGGTTGTCTTCTTGTATGGCTTATTGCACTTAATTCTGGATGTGAGGCTGTCCTTAATGATAACCCCTAGGTCTCTTTTCTCTGTCATCTGAACCACCTTTACTCCCCCATCCAGCAACCCAGTTTAGGGTCTTTTTAACCAATACGCATTAGAACTGATCCCTGTGGTACTGCACTCATGACTCCCCTGGGCTCTGAGCGTGCTGTGCCCCACTGGTGACCGCCCTCTGCATACTACCCTCCAGTCAGTTCCTGGTCTACTTAGTCTTATATAGGAGTGGCCTGAATCCAAATGAATTTGTTACAAGTTTGCAATAAAAGAAGGTTGTAGCATTAGTTTCCAGAGTTATCCTTATATGCTTTTATGAAATAGCATCACATTTGCTACCCTCTAGTCTGCTGGAACCACCCCAGTCTCTAGGAAACAGTTAAATAGACCTGCCAGCGGTGCTGCCAGTATCTTCCCCACCTCCTTCCGCTCTCTAGCTTGCAACTCATCAGGACCAGACCCTTTGTCCACCTTTAGAGGTTTAAGACCACTGAGCATGCTTTCCTCCAAGACTGGTCCTAATGCCAGTCCACTCACCCCCTCTATCTGACCTGTACCCTGCACTCTGTTACTTTACTGGTAGCTCCCCCTCCACATTGAATACTGAACAAAAGCATTCATTACCGGTTTTTCCCATCCTCCTCCTCCTCCACCCATGGTCCTCCCTTCTTTAATCTGGAAATACCCTCCTTAGTTTTCCTTTTTTAGTTAATGTACCTAAACAAGGTCTTCCCCCTCCTTGAACCCCTTCATTATTCTCAGCACCATCTCTGCTTTACTTTTGCTAACAATGGTTCTGGCCTGTTCCAGCTTTTGCAGATAATCCTCCCAGTTGGTCTCTTTCTGATCCCTCTTGTATTTTCAGAATGCTGCCCTTTATGCTTTTACTGCCTCTATCACTCTATCTAGAAAACCAAATTAGCTTCTTCTGATTTTAATCTTCTTGGCCTCTTATACACAATGCCATCACCTCCTTTACCCCCTCACAATCTATATGCCTTCTGCCCTTTTCACTCCCTCACCCATATTACAGTCTCCTTTAGCATTTCCCACATCTTGCTGAAATCTGTCCTTCTGAAGCCCAGGACCACCATGTTTAAACTGGAGCAATGTGCTGCTGTGGTTATATTGAACCACACTGTATAGTGATCACCAGACCCCAGTGGTTCTCCCACCTCTACTTCACTTATTATCTCAGTGTTTGCCAGAACCAGATCATGAGTGGCCCCTCTCTTGTTCCCTGTCCACTGCATAAGAAAGCAGTTCTACATCACATCCACCAGCACCTTACTTCTTGTGCTGCTGGCTGGCACGACTTCTCGTCCATAAAAGGTATATTTTGGTCTCCCACTAGCACCAATGCCTTTTTGATCTCCTCCCCCAATTCCCTATCCCCTTCTTCCTTCTGGTTCATTCCATAATCTGTACACCACTCCAAACCTAATCTTTTTTCCCCTTTCACTTTCAGTTGTACCTAAACCATCTCTATTCTGTGCCCCCCAGCAGTATCCTCTGTGTTCTCTGAGCTTTCCCTAACGTTCAGTGCCCCACCCCCTTTTTTTCTGTCCCTCCTGTAAAGAGAGCAGCTCTGTACTGCATGGTCCCAATCACTGTTTCCTGTTGCCCATGTTGCCATTATGGCTAACAGGTTCATTTTAGCCTCTGCAATGGAGCTCACTCGTTTGGTTTCCAAGGATTCTTGCGTTAAAGCTCACCACCCTCCAGGATCCCTGTCTGCTGATCTTACCCTTTCTGTTGACCAGACCTACTGTACTCATTCCTTGTGTTGTTGTACCTTTGTTAGCCACCTGCCCTGATTTGGTCCCTAGTCTTTGACATATCCTCCTTTAGCCATCCTTATTTATGCTGCTCCTGTTTCCCTGTTTACATACACTAGCTGGGGGAAAGTTAGCTAGGGTTTTCCCAACTGAGTTCTTCTCACAGATGTTTCCAACCCAAGCCTTCCCTGTCCTGCTTGTTTAAATGCCCTGGACTGAACGCCTCAAACCTCTTCACCAGTGCCTTTGCCTCCCCCATTTGGATGAAGGCCATCCATGTTAAATAGGCCTTTATCCCACTAAAAGGCACCTCAGCTTCCCAGGAAATGAAAACCCTGCTTGCCTCACCTCTCCTTCAATCAATTGTGAAACTGGAATATTTTTAGCTTCCTTGCCTCTCCACACATGTGCATTGTGTGAGCATCTGAGAAGATCACAGTCCCAGCCAACCTCTTGAGCTTGGAACCCAACACCCTGATGCTAGCCTTCACTGTTCCTAACAGCCTTCCTGACAGATTGTTCACCCCTAAATGGTCAATAATATGTAGATTTCCTCACACTTCCCTAAAGAACCCATCTATCCCATGGAATACCTTATTTGTTGTCATCCCAGGAAGACAGCACACCACCCTCTCCTCCTGGTCTGAAGCACAGTTAACAGTCTCTGCACCCCTAAGACCTTACAATAAGTATTCTCTTCTTAACTCTCCTGCCTTGGCTGATTCACCACCCATCAGGTGTTGCCACTGCTGGAGCCCTGGTTGAAAATGGGTTCTCTCCCTTGGGAGGGGGATTGCACCACTTTGCACAGTGGGGTAAAATGGTTGCTTGTTGTGATACCAGAGCCCCTTCCATCTCCACTGTTGCCACCCACAGGCTTCCCTCCTTGCCCACTACCTTCCAACCTCCATTGTGAGCCCTTGGAGGCTACTGAAGAAGAGGAGTACCAGTGGTACACCTGACTTCCTCTCTGACTTGCTCTGCAGCTAGAGGATTATTACCCATGTTGCTGCCAGCTCGAAGTGGAGTACCACCAACTTCCAGCAGACTAGGCAGTCTCCACAGCATGCCCTGTGGGAGTGTGGCACTGCATTTCCTGCAGCTAACTAAATCCCTTTCCTAAAGTCCCTTATCTGCCCATGAATCTTGGCTACTCTAGGTCATCCTCATATATCCTCTATTTTGATGTACTCTAGATAAGGACATTACCCTTCTGCATAGGATTCCTAATACTCTTAGTTCCTCCCTGACTATCCCTGAGTGCAAACCCTTACACTGCTTTACTCTAGATATGGTTGTTATACTCCTTCCCACATTTCTGTCTAACAGATCCTGACTACAATATCCTACACAGTATTACCCTATGTAGGGGTTTGCTAGGCCTTCCCATCAGGGGTTGAAGTTGGAAGAAAAAGTGTGGGTAGTCTCCAGTCAGACTTGAAAGGCTAATGCAGGTACATGACTGGAAGAAGCATTCTTTTTAGAAGTGCCTATATGCCATACCCCCACTTACCTTCCCCCAGTTCGAGCCCAGCTCCTGTATTCCTACCAAACAATCTCTATATTTAGCTGATATTTGGTATTTGGCAGCCAAATAGTTGGGTATTCAGATATTCGGTGGTCATGGTAATAAAAAGTAAAAAAAAAGACTCTTCACCCACCCTTGCTCATGTCCTAATGTCCCAGCCTCCTCTCCATCCAAAACCCACAAAATAATTGCAACCCCGCCACCCCACCCTCTGTAAGCACCCCAGTCCCACTCTTCTCTCCCCAGTGGCCTTACCTTTTGGTATTTTGGTCCCACTGTGGGCTAACAACACAACTTGCCTGCCTGCCTCCGTAGCTAGTTACTATCTACATTGAAAAAAAACTGCTTCTTTACGTGAAGAAAATGAAGCCCCTAATGTCCTTCCATCCCCCCAATTTGGCACCACCTTGATCCCACCATCCTCTCCTAGCACACAGTTTTGTTCTAGCAGGGGGTGACCAGCACAGTCTGACCTCCTCCACAGCTGGCAATTGCCTAATGAATCAAAAAAGTACTAATGCATTTGATCTGTAAAAGTAAAGCCAGATGATCTTTAGTGGGTTATCTTTTTATTACAAACAAGCACTTTTCTTCAATGAAGATGGTGGACGACTGTTGATGTGGGAGGGTTGTGCTGGTCACCCACCATGGGACTTAAAAAACCAAAAATGTAAGTGCCAAGGGAGATGGGGGGATTGGGCTGCTGACAGAGGATGGGGGTGGGGATGACATTATTTACTGGGTTTTGGCTGAGAGAGAGTAGGATCTTAGGTATGGTGTGTGTGTGTGGGGGGGTAAGGTTTTTACACTTTTTTATTCCACTGTCCCAGGGGTTTGGATGAGCAAGGGAGGGTGGGTTAGGTGCTATGAGGGTGAGAGGGAGGGGAAATTCATTTATATTTTTAATGTGAGGGTGCTGGGGGGAAGGTTCTGTTTTATTTTTTCTGTTTTGCAGCTGTTTGCCAAATAGTCCAAAAATAAATAGCCCCTATTTGGGAAGGGCTCTCAAATATTCGTGAGCCCTATTATTCCTAGTATTTAGGAAATTCTAGTTATCCCTTACATAGCTCTACTCTGCAGCATTGCTTTAGATAACGGTTTTCTTCTCTTTCTCACAGTCCTATCCAACAATCTGTGAATACAATTCACTACACAGCATAGACAAAGATAGGGTTTTGCTAGGCCTTCCACAGATAATAGTCAACTGTTGTGCCTCTAAATAAGAGACTGAAGACCCATTTACAGCTGCATTTAAGACGATTAGTTCAGACTACCCTAGGTAGGCCAATTCAGATGACTTTTACCCTGGACTAGATGACAAAATGGGCAGACTGTCCTACAGATTGCTTGCACATGTGGGTTTAAATTTGATTCTAAAGCCCCTGCTGCCTGCAGCAGGTTAGATGCCTTCAGTCATGTGGTTCTACCCCTTTAAGATGGCTTTTTATAAAGATATTTTCCCCACAACTTACCCTACATATTTGGTCTTAAAATAGCCTCTTGATTTAATTGCTACATCCCCTGCTGGCAGGCTGTGTTTGTTGGATCATTTGTGACTCTAGGGGCCAGTGAAGGTCCATCACAATAGAAATAGTGTAGATGTGTGGGCAATGGCTGTTTCCACTTGTTGAAGATTTCCAAACAGAGTTAAGAAGGCCAGTCACAAAGGTGTGGGGCATGGTTTGAGCAGAGGAGAAGTTGAGTGAATGTAGGAAAAATTGCAAAAATGGAAACAGAAATAAACTATTACACATATCCCAATAATGCAAAGCCTCATAGGAAGTATATGTAAATTACCATGAAAGAATTTAGACTGGTTCTGCTTTAAGAAGGAGTGTATGGTGCCAAATGGTCTCTCATACCATCTGCAAAGGCTAAGAGCAGAAGACACAGACATGTGTTCATCCTTCTCAGGACTCATTAGTATGCCTCTTCTGCATCTCAAGCCAGGGAAAGGAGGAACCGGCCCTATGATGGTGTTATGGGTTTGGGTCATGGCGAGCCCAAAACAAGTAAGTCATCTAAAAGACAAAGAACCTCAGCAGATGGAAATAGTTAATTTTGCTAACGTGGCTGACCTGTGATCCTAAAAGAGTTGAGCTGAGAAAATCTTAATGTTTTTGACACTGCCTTGAAGGTTTAAAAATGAGCCTTAAAAACTCAATGGATGTAAGAAATGGGACTTGAGAATGCTTTCTCATTGGGTAGAAGGACTTCAGGACTGGAATCTGGAATATTTGTACCTCTCCCAAACACATTTTAGTCTACAAATATGGAGTTGTTGGTATACTGTTGGGTTTTTTGGTACAATGGGGCATTTTACTCAGGTCTGGAAGGTTAGATATGGGTGCGCATTTTTTAGTTTAGACTCATTGTGCTATCCTGAAAACAAAGGCTGACAGTGGTTATAATTTATCATGGTGGTTAGAGAGAAAGATACTTCTTTCTTCTTTTCTTATTCCTGAGAAATATAAAATACAGTATGCAGTGCAGAACTGAAAATTGCCCAGGCCAGAAAACAAACTAAGGGACAAAGAGTCACATTTGCCAGAGTCTGCCTCTGGATGTAGAAATCTGAAAAAAGGTTGGCCTGCTATAACGTTAATTGTATTAATTTAATCCCTGCCCTGAGGACTGGAACAGCCTGGTAGATGTTAAGGAAGGGTTTGCACCTTTACACCTTAAGGCAGATGGCCCTGGGGTTGTGTTTGGTCTCTGGGCTCTTGAAAGGCTTAATCCAACAGCACAGTGCCTTCATTCAATGGGACCTTTCCCACCAAGAAATAGTAATAATAAAACCTACCTCAACAATGCACTTACGATATGGATACAGGGTACCCAAAACAATATGCACGGTAAATACAATAACATCAATAGTAAGAAAGATACAGAATATGCAATATAAAACAAAGAACTGGATTATTGAGGGGGGGGTAAAAGGAACAGTGGTCTAGAAGGGCAAAATGGGGTTCAGGGCAGGTAGATAAATAGTACGCAATTGACCAATAACAATCCATGTAAAGCCACCCTCCAATTGTTCCAAACAGTGTCCTCACCAGGTGGTGCACCAGAATAATATCCCAAAGTCCCTGGGAGTTCCCTTAAAGTCTATGTGATACCACACTGCTGCGATGAAGTTACTGTGTTTGCCTGATGCTAGTGAGGTGGTGTGCCCTTTTGTGCAGTTCAAGTAAAGCAAATTCCAATCCCAAATGCTTGTTGGCTAGAATACAAGTCCTCTGCCTGGGTTGTCCCCAAGGCACAGTCCTGCCCAGGGCTTCTCTGAACCTCATTCCTTATCGAACTATTTACACATACACTGGTACAGGGCCAGGCCATGATTTGGTTACAAATTATCAAGGAAGCCATCAAATTCTATGTTTCTATAAAAATCAAAAGAGACCTAGGAGTAATTATATCAGATGACCTGAAGGTGGGCAAACAATGTGAGAAGGCAGTAAGGAGGACTGGGGGGATACTAGGATGCATAGGGAGAGGCGTCAACAGTAGAAAACAGGAAGTTGTTATCCCTCTGTACAGACAGTTAGTGAGACCCCATCTGGAGTACTGCGTGCAATTCTGGAGACCCCATCTCCGCAAAGACATAGACAGAGTGGAGGCTGTTCAGAGGAGGGCAGCCAAAATGGTGCAGGTTCTGCACCAGAAGACATACGAGGAGAGATTAAAGCAGCTTAATATGTATACCCTTGAGGAAAGGAGGGGGGGGGCATGATAGAAACTTTCAGGTATCTCAAGGGAATTAACAAAGTACAAGAGGATAGTATCTTTCAGAAGAAGAGATGTGCAAGAACAAGGGGGCACAATATGAAGATAGAGGGGGACAGCTCAGAGGTAATGTTAGAAAATATTTTTTCACTGAGAGGTTTGTGAATGCATGGAACAGCCTTCCTGAGGAGGTTGTAGAGTCAGGAACAGTGGGAGAATTCAAGAATGCATGGGACAGGCACAGGGCAATTCCAGTGGTGGATAGGAGGAAGTAAGCTGTTGATTAACTAGAATCTGCAGCTTATCCATCAAGTAGGGAAATGGGCAGACTAGGTGGGCCAAGCGGTCCTTATCTGCCGTCAAATTCTATGTTTCTATGTTTCCAAGCACAACACTCCAAACTGGGCACACCGTGGTAATCCAACAAAAAAATAAAACTGCAAGTAGTTTGTTGTACAGAACACAATGTGAAAGACTGGACAAAGATGCACTGTGAAACACACCATAGCAACCGTCAGCATGCTCTGGTGCTTCGCTCAGTTGGAGTTTCATCAGGGGGTGGGTACCTGGAATAATTCCACCCCTTAAGTACCATTTCTGCAGCACCAGCCACCAAACAGAGATGATGGGGCTTTACAAAAAAAGGT